>LYUA01000202.1:352778-364933 GCA_002093875.1 Calopteryx splendens | reverse complement strand
TGTACAGGAACCGAAATATGAGGAATACCAGTTACAAGAAGAAGCAACATTTCAACAAATGTTTTGTTGGTCCCACCCCAGCCATAGTATGGTTGTAGTACTCTATAGTTTCAAGTAGTTCTTTCATTACTTGAGAGTTACTAGAGTAACACTAGGATGCATATTTCTCAACAAAATTGCATTCTTTTCAACTTTTCTTTGATAGGTACACAGAGTTGCATCATCATTTATCAGCAGAACTGTAGAGCTCAGTTCTTGAGACATTTTCTGCTTGTGGCACTTCGCGTCTCTTATGGGTTACTGTCCAAACGAAACTAGTTTGTTTAGCTTTTAGATTCTTCGCCAATTGCAAGGAGATAAAGAAATTATCACACATCGGAGATGCTTATATGCATAAATTTGGCTGTGGAAAAGCAAAATTTCACCAGGGGTCATCTTCCGCCGGAAATGGTATATCATTGCACAGAAACCGATACAGTAGGCCAACGATGATGAAATTTCATACAAAGGCACCAGAGTCCTTTTTAAGAAAAGTCAAAGAAAGCCACCCTGCGATTTTGAAAAACAAGTATGAAAAATTTTAAGTGAAAATGAAAAGAGATCATTTTTACCCGTCACAGTTCTAGTGTTAAGCACTTAAAAAGTGACAGAAAAGTTTTGTTACACATTGGGGATAATGGCTGTATCACAACAACAGTCATTGCAAGATCTATTAGAGTGAATCTGACAACGGAATAGCATTTAACATATTAAAGCCTGCAAATGTGAACTCTTATTTAAGCACAGGAAACATCCTTAAATTATTACACAGGAACAAAAATATAACCATGTGCTTCCTAATTTATATAATTTGAAAAGAAAACACTGTATAAATACTAAGATCATCTGAAGACAGTTTGATCTAACAAAAGAAAATAATGGGGAAAAGGTTGAATCTATCAAGGAATGCAATGGAGATATGGTTACAGATGACATAAAAAGCATGAAAGTAAATTATAAAGTAATCATAATCAAAGCACAAAAGAGGGATTCAATAACATAGTAAAACTTATGTATCTCCCCTTAATAATATAAACTTCTTTTACTTTTTTGTGGCTGTTAACTTAACATCACCTGTCACATGCCATAGCAGCAGTTGTGAGGTATTTTCCCGATACCATTTCACTTATTAATGACTGCCTGACAGTGTACAACCAACAGAGTGAGGGAATTATCAAGAGCAAATGAGGGTTGTAGTTATGGATAACAACAATTATCATGTAATTAGCTATAGATAATATTTTTAAGTCATTATAGCAGTGGTTAGATTTCTGGGACCATTCACAATCTACCTCTACAATGTATAATGTCTGTTCAAACAAAGTAAAAATTGAATAATTTCACACTAATTTATTCATAGCAATTATATTTATTCAGCAGTTTGAATGCCAACATATGCTAATCACTAAAATTATTAACTTTTGAAAGAACGCATACCTGAGATCTTCTCACTGGGCAAAATGGTGATGGAGTTATGGGTAAAGCAAGTTCTGCACAGAGAATACTGGGAATGTCTGAAAAGTGATCCCTAGGGGATGGAAGGTAAGGCAAGAGAGAGCCTCTGGTCAATGATGCAATTGTATTATAGCATAACAATTGACGGGTACGAGGATTAAAACTGAAAGGAAAAAAGTAAACAATTACTAATTAAAAAGACAAAAATATTGACAAAAACCAAATGAACCCTTTTAAAACCTAACTTTTACACTTTTTTAAGAATACAACTATAGTGCTTGAAACAAAGATTGATATTAAAATTCATATTTGGTTGAGTTTTGGTGTTATTGAGCCTCATATGAAAGTGAAAATGCACACTTCTTTGTTCCAATTATGACTTCCTTTCAGATAAACTCAATTGTCTCAGACCTATCAGATAAGAATAAATTTAAAACTCAAACATACTAATTTATATTGTTTTATGCTTATTATGATACTTAATGGACTTTAATGTCAAGACCTTGAGGTTTCAATCAAACCCTTAAGTACATGAGAAATTGAAATCAAATACATGGAAATTTTAAATGATAAAATATTATATACCTCCATAACACATTATATACAGGATCCAGGCAAGCAGCAGTACCCATAAACTTGACTTGCTCCCTACCACTGAAGATTGCACAGCTACCATCTCGTCTTCCAATGGAAAGGCAGTGGAATGGTCCCTGAGTAATGGCAGAGGTAACACCATCTTCACCACTATTGTCCCACCCTCCAGTGGGTAAAAGCACTGGCAGAAGAAAAGAAGTTTGTTAATCCATAACCAGTTTAGGTAAAAAATAAATCAGCTGGTATGGAAAGATGCATAGATAAAGTCAAAATGGAAATCTTGGCACCTTTTATTTCAATAGAGAAAAATATAGGAAGGTATTTTTAAATCGATAAGTGCAAAATATCTCAGTAAATGAAACTAACTTTGTGATAGCAGTATGCAATATAGCTGCATAATTTTCAGTATGAGAATACTATGAGAAGTTTTCAAGTTACACACAAACATTAAAGCATGCAGCAGTAAATAAACAGATAGACATGCAAAATTATAAAAGTAATTTGGGTTCATGACACAATATCCAAACTGCAGTCAGGAAACTTCCAAGTTCATCCACCGAAGGCACTGAAGACAACTTTCAGACCAGTCAGCAATCTTGAGTTCCCCAAGAATTACCACTGTTTCAGAGCGTGATTTGCTGATTTTTACAATAGTATCATGTGATTAAGTGTTCATTCATAGTCTTATTTGTTTGGAGTATGATTGCTAAAGATAACATTGAACTTATGTATTTGTTTGCACATTCAATTATGATAGATGGGAATAAAACAGAAAAATTTATTTTTTGGAGATACATATAATCCAATATTATTTTATACACTTAATTCAATTAAATCCGATTTCCAAAGATAAATTATCTCTTTAAAACATGGAAAAGAGCATAAGACGAGAAAACTGGACTCCAAATCATCACTTTCTGTTGTGCACTCCCAGCATTTTTGGCCTGATGATTTGGACAGGACTGGGCAAACTAAAAGGCTACGAGATGGTGCTATCCCATCAATATTTACCACATACCAGACCCATTTACAAAAGATTTGTAAGCCAAGGAAATCCCCCAAAAATCATGTGCCAGTGAGTGAAAGTAATTCTGATGCGAATGAGATACTAACGAAATATTGGGAGACCGGTAGGGTCAGATGAAAAATTTCTTTGAATATTTTCTGCTATACTTCAAAACACAGATTAGCAAAAGAAGTCAAATGAAAGCCTTCAATTAAGCAATATCTAAATTTGAATATTCTGGACGATCTCTCCGGCTTGGTTGTCTTCTTGTACTTTCAATTTTGCTATTTGTAAATTTTATTATTTCACTTATAGTCATGAAAAATCACACAAAACTTCTGTTATAGGTTTTTTTTTATCTAGGGACATTGGTGGAGCCTGCAGACCTGGTAACTTCACAATACTATTACGTTTGGGTGTTCTAGTGGTCCTCTTTGGCTCTTTTCTATTCCAGGCAAAATCATTTTTCCCGTAAAAGAACTTGACACTGCCATCACCTGAAGTGTCACTAATGTTATTATCCTATTCTTCAGAATATAATTCAACGAGGAGTCAGAGGAATGCTCACTAAACATATCATTACCATCATTGCTCCCATTAGAATCAACGACTTCACATTCTGATTATGATTCACCACTAAACTAAGACATTTTCTGATTTTTTCAGAAGATTACGGATCGGAGGGTTTTCCTGCTTCTGCAGATGAACTTATTGTGATTATGCACCTTTCTCATTAATTTTTCAGTAAAGTGACACGTAGGTGTTTGATATTTCACATTTGGTTTAACAGGTATAAATATTTCTGTTTCAGACCAATGGCATTCCATTGAAATGAAGGGCAATTAAGTAAAATACACTTTGTGTTCCACAGATTAAATATTTTATTTGTCGTCGACTAGTTTCACGCATGTATAACGCAAAGTGTGTTTTACTTAATTGCCCTTCATTAGAATGGAATCCCACAATGTAACAGTCTCAACCATTCAGTATTCCATTGAAAGCTTATAAATTAATCGTCAACCATCGTGGTCAATCCTGGAGAAATTATTGTTTTTCTCCTAATGTACAATCCATTCATTACTTGCCTTGAACACAGTATGACACATTTTCATCTATTTCTATATTTGCATTGTTTCTAGAACACACGTTTCCACTGACACTGCATACCCAAATCGTTGTCTATCTCTTTTACACTCAGCTTGTTGTTGTTTAAAAAAGGGATAGCAGGCATATTTTTCTACAACGGCTCTTCTGTACTTATCAGTACCAAGAAGTGCAACCTTGTTCTTTCTCCAATTTTTCATGTAAGATTGCTGCACATCATTATTTCGTTCTGCAATACAATTTCCTATTACTCTGCATCATTGATTGCTTTCAACTTTATCAAACTAAAAGCAAATTATCACAGAGAAAATTCAAAACCTGTCTATGTAGCCACTGGAAAATATGTAAGTATGACAAAAACACAATATACGGGTGAAAGGGTATTACATATAGAGAGCTAGCTAGTGCCCAACGGCCTTGAATAGAAAGCAAACAAACTATACACTCCCCTCTATAATCTAATTCTGTGCTTTAGGGTCCTGGAGGTGCAGGTTTACTCATCTACTTCCGAGAAGGTCAGAGAAGTAGGGGAGGGACTTGAACTCATGTAAGACCTATTTCATGACAGCAATATTAGGGAAAAAGGTGCACATGTGCATGGTATATGTAACTGTAAACACTAAGTAAGTGCCTTATTTCATTTTGAATTTAAGACTTCTGAATCCCAATTGTAATAACATGTACCGATTGATATGATAGCGATTCTTCAAAGCTTCCATTCATGTGAATGAAATAAATCTTTTCCAACCACATATATGGCAGTAGGGAAAGAATTAGTCATTAATATCTAACAACAGGTTCTAATTAAGTGTCTTTTACAGCTCCTACTTCATAAACATATCATTGTGTATGGTTTGTTTCTATTTCAAAGTTGTCGATAAATAATAATCATTATGATACATAAATTCTTGTAATAAAATAATTATTTTAAATACCAGTTTTCAAAACTATTTATGCCATAATTATTTTCAGTCTAATTTTCCCCATGAATGTTGAATATCACAAAAATTGCATCATTTGTGGTGTTCAAATATTCAATAATTTGCACTTCCCATCTCCATTTAATAACATTGCTTGTGTTAACAGTCCCTATGTGCGGTGGGTCTGCATCTCCAAATTTTCAAGTCGTCCATATAAGTAACTAATACTTACATATGCAGTTCCTATTGGCAAGAAGAGTGGAGCGTGTAAGGGATGCAGGATTTATCAATGATTCTTCAATTCGAATAAAAGTGTGTTCTGCTGATGCACCAATCCATGATGCTCTTCTGCCATGACGGGGTCCAATGCCTGGAATTAATCCTGGTATACTATTCCAAGGCTGAGGAGGACCTGGGGTAGATGAAGCCTCTGAAGAAGACACACCAGACACTAGAGAGGGACTGGAGCCTTCTGTTGGGAGTATATGAACACTTGTGGATTCTGATGTTGATGGTTCAGCAGGTCTACTCGGCCTGCGTGCAGGTAACCGACCAAGTTGCCCCTTCTGGAATCAAGGAGGTAAATATATTTAAGCATTTACTAGATTTGGCCATTAATAGCTTATGCAAACTCATTAATGATATAAAAAGAGAATTAATTTTTCTTATGGGGTGGAGTGTTATGAAATTCATGTTTCTCTGGACATGGACTCAGCAGGGAATTCTGTGGACTAAAAATTAGGCATTGATGAAAGCTGTGGCAGCTGGCAATGGAAAATTCATCATTGTCTCTCAACTTCACAACTGAGCCCCTTCACAAAAGCTAGAGTAACATTATTTTGGGACATCTATCCCAATTTCTGGCTGAACAAGATACAAAAGCTTTCTTCTTCAACTTGTGTTTTAACTCAAAGTTTATTTTAAAGAAAAGGGCAAGTTCAAATGCAGGTGCAGAGGATGACTTCAAATAAGAAAAAAAGGGAATAGTCAACAATACACAAACATAAGAGAATAAATGTGAACCAGAGTAATGTGTGTTTTTAAAGGAGCTTAGCATGTCTTGAAGGCTCATATGAACAAATGAAAATTAACAAAAGTAGAGACCATATGTTAAAAAACATACATCTAGAGCAACAAACATGTTTTGAACAATCAAGAGCTTCAAAAATAAATCTTGAATAACCTAGGAAAAATCAGTTCATACCTGGAAGC
The DNA here is from genome assembly GCA_002093875.1 of Calopteryx splendens. Classification (NCBI taxonomy): domain Eukaryota; kingdom Metazoa; phylum Arthropoda; class Insecta; order Odonata; family Calopterygidae; genus Calopteryx; species Calopteryx splendens. Next base: position 358,603 of record LYUA01000202.1, on the reverse strand, counting down.
TTCCGAATGTAAAAACTTCACCATCTGAGGTTAGGAGAACAGTGTGATTAGACCCTGCTGCAACCTGCACTACACTTCGAGGTTGGCCTTGTTGAGGTAAAGAAGAAGTAGAAGCTCCAGAGACTGGCGGTGGATGAGGTGGCAATCTGACCATAATGGGGCCTCCCCTTGGAGCCAGGTCACCAACCCCTAACTGGCCATGTGAGTTACTTCCAAATGTATAAACAACACCAGAAGCCAGCAAAAGGACTAAAAAGGAAGCAAAGAAGAGGGGAAGATAAAATGCAAATTAGTATAAACATTAAAAAATTTAGCTTTTGAAAGAGAATACCAAATATGAACAAAATGTGAAAGGTCATTAACATAGAATGATGAGTATTACAGTAGCACACATGTAATGCAGACTGATGATTGTGTTGAGGTGGCTAATTGTGGGTGTCAGAGGTGAGCAGGCAGTGGGTTCAGGCTGAAATCCAAATCATGATTAGCACGTTCATCCTGGTGCACAAATTCTATAGCAAGTCTTAGAGATGACATTAATATGTGGGAGAGTTTTTTATCACAATTCAACGTCTCCTCTCAAATATTACATACAAATCTAAGGATAATATGACCCACCAGTGTGTCACGCCACAGTAGAGATGATACCATTGTGACTCACCGGTGGGTCAAGCCATCCTGTAGCAATACAAGCTGTGACCCACACCAGGCTGAACATGTTAGTGGGTACCTATAGAAATATGTCACAAACATGTTAAATCGTTTACATTAAAGTTATCATACTGACACAGTAATGACATCGATTTCTATTGAATAAGATGTTAAATGTACATGTTGTGGTCAACCAAATATATGGCAACTCAAATGAAGATCAACATAAGATCATTATATCTATTTAGTTAATAAGATACCATATTTAACCTCTAATAAAGAACACCCCAAGTTAGTGTTACAGTCTAACCCTTTTACTGCCAGTGCTCTGATCTTTCGGCCCTCACTGGATGCAGTAAAACCACCACAGGATGATCTATTGGCCCACTTTGTTTACTTTGATATAAGCAAATTAATGGCATAATACACAAGAGATTGTAAACAATAGACAATAAACCTAAAATATATTGTCAACATTGGCATAAATACGAACTTCATTAATAAAGATTATATACTTAAATTAATATGAAAACAAGATTTTTACAAACTTCATGTAAATGGGCTTTGTAGTCTTCGAAAAGACAAAAAATAAATGCTTGGTTTATTTAAATGTTCATATAAGTTAGCTTGTGCTGTAATTCATCATATTAACATATACCAAGATACTTATGATCAGTTAGTGGAATCCATTACAAGTATTCTGATTACTGTGAATAAATACATCCAGTATACTTTTGCTTTTAATCACGCATTATTTCAAATTGTAATTTCACTTATAATTTGCTTCAAACATAATCATAATGGATTTTTTTCTTGTACGATATAACATAATCAATGTGAATTATTGTTCGATGATTGGTTTTCCAGTAACTATTCTTACAGTCTAGTTATAGGTGACTTGGTAAGTGGAAATATGAAACCAGACACCATAAAACCTTGCTCAGGTAAAGAACCGTCAGATAAGTAAATTACCTACATTTTAGATGAATAAATCACAGCAGGATATAACAATCTTGGAATTCATTACAATTCCAACTCTTCTCTTAAAGGTAAATGAATTTTAATACTGAAACTCTCTTCAGGGTAAATTTTCCAATGCCAAATTTCTACTATTTTTAAATAAACTAGATAAAATTAATTAACGACGAATCTATATTGATTCTAATACTTCAATTTGAGATGTCTTGCAGAAGAAAATTTCAAATCCATTTTTGCCTATTTGATAACGATTGTTTTGTTTATAAGTTGGAAAATTAATTACCAGTTTTACCTTATGTACCTGATTGACAACTGCAACCCAAGGTAGCAATAAATATGACTGCACATTATAATTTTTTTACATTAAATTGAAAAATTAAATTGAATTCCAGGGAGTAGTCGATTAATTCAAAGCAATCCCATGTAGCTCGAATGGTTGGGCCAATGTTGGGGAATGGTGCCATGGTTGGGGGATAGTTGGGGAAACGTTGGCCCAACCATTCGTGCTACATGGGATGTAATATGCTGATAATTTTAGTATCTGATAAAGATCTTGGGGTGTTCCTGTCTCTTCAAAATTTCAACCATTTTTACTTTGATTGATTACCATTCAATCGAGTAATTGTAGTTGAGATAATATTTCGAGAAATATAATTAATTTATCATTCTGATACCTTCTTGTCTGTTTTTAGGGGGGCGTGCGACTTCAGAATTGTTGTTTCAACAGAAAAAATCGATATTTCAAACATCTCATTATTTTAGGGTCACTTCTTATGTATTCTCTCCATTGATTATCCAATTTCAAAAATAGCATAACGCATTCTTAACATCGTTCTCATTCGTCTAAATAATGTAGTCATTTAAATCGGTCAGGTAAAAACAAAAGGCGACCTCCGGCGCTATGAGTTTTCTAATTCATTCAGATCCGTCATGCGTGAAACTTTTGAATCGTTGGATTAATATCCATCAACTCAAGTGAAAAATCTGGACTCGTGGCAACTAGAAGGATTGACAAACATTTTTATTTTAAAGCCTAGATCCGCCATAGTATATTTTTCCATGCATCCCGGCATATAATCCATTTTTTTATTTAGCCTATTCCTTCTCCAGCGTCATATTCTCCAATACAATAAATCGACATCTAATGCTGATGGGCAAAATTAATGAAAGGTGCCTATTGTTTATTCCGGCAAAAATTTGGTTTCTCAAGATTAGTCATTTCAACGAATTATATAACACTATCATTTTATCTCTGTTTACGATTTAATAATATAGGTAAGTTATCATAACTGTGAACTGGCACACTAAATAAGCAAAGCTTTTGCAGGAACTAACACCAGGAGTTAGCACCACAAGAGACATAGGTCAACATGGAAAATTTTGGGATATAACCTATTAATAGAGTAAGCGCAATGCTGATTAAGGGCACAGCATAGGATTGCTGATAGGAATTAAAATAAGCTAAACAAGTATGACTTCAAATCATCTTGGAAGAAGACCTAGCTCATTATGGAAAGGTAAGGAGGGGGGTACGAGGAAGACTCATTATTTCGCAATTTTTCCTTTCTACAATTCTTTCTACAAGAATGTCCTTTAAGCATCAAATATTAATTATTTTTTTAATGCTTTAAGGAAATTCCAGAAACACCATGACAATTTACCTTAGTAATAATCTACCTAATATGTAGTGGAGTCTTTTGCCTTCTGCAGAAAGTGATGGCCCAGCACCAATGAGGAGTTTTAGATATGATTCCAACAGCCATATTCATTTTATGAAACTGCACATACTTAACAGATGCCCAAGGATGGAGAATGATAATAGGGCATTTTATCTTATATTTAAACTTATAACTAACCTGAGTGTTCATTGAATTTTGAATACATTTGTCAGTTGAATTGAAGAGTTCAATGGTTCATAAAAAACTATTTTCAAAATCTTTAGTTCAAATAATTTTGAAATGTCTGTCATACGTCTGAATAGATATAGCTGAGATCTTAATTACATTGCTACACACAATCGTTTTGCACTCAGGGTTGTTCAGAAAAACATTGATATTGTCAAGAGAGTACTCACATTCACTGGGTAACTGTTTTTAAAATGTTCACTTAGTTAACTTAGTCAAACCACTGCGATATTTTAGCCTATATTTGAGTAGATCCTGTCCAGAGCTTTAAAACAATATCACACACACACAATGTCACCCCAACTTTCTATGAGATAGACTGGAAATAGTGAAATGTGGCAACACACTCAGACATATTGCATAATTTCCCCTAACCATAGGAAGGGAGGGGAGAATCATATGCATGATGTATTACACATTATCCAAATTGGACTCCAAACTGAAAATGAAAATGTAAACCTGAGTATTGTATGGCACATAATTTTAATATAATGATTTTAATTAGGACCTTTTTTTATTCCAGGTAGTCAGCAGTGGATCCCCTCATACAACATAGCTAGCTGCATTGCTTCCCACATAGGATCACATTGTGAGATCCTGAAAGCCTTCTTAATCTTTTCAATTATTTATTAGTATTCCACCTTTTTGATAATGAATTTTGAGCAAGATTTAATGCAAAAAATGTCTTCTCAGCCAGCTCAAACATTTCAGAAAAAAAGAAACCCACAAAACAAGATGCATATCAGTAAACACATACAGTGACAGAGCAAATTGACAGCTGAGCAAAAGTATAGGTACACAGACACCAATACCTAGGGTCACCTGTCATCCAGTTGCAACCTCAAGTTGTCAGTTACGTAGAGAAAAACTTTGGATGTGAATTCACATAAAAAACCTTGATGCTCAGACCTATTTTGTTTTAGCTTCCCTAAAATTGTAAATATGTTGTATTAAAATTTAATGTAAAAATATGCATAATCATAATCTACTATCATAAAAATTGTCTCACTAGTGAGCTAGAGACAAGAGAAATTAGAGACTACAAGCATGACACAGAAAATCCTATACATTTAGCTATCTAGTATTTATCTTGGCATATGATACGAGGTCTATTAAAATAAGCATATAAAGTTAAGATTTTCCACAAAAACAAATGAAGCACAGGACATATCCTGCAGTGAGAAAAATGAGGGCACCTTCATGTGCATACGTGAATTTTTTAATGCGCACAGAGAGGATGTTGTTTATGGCCAACCTGTGAGTGAGGGAGTGTACTCCATACATACAGGATTTTCATTTTCCATTTAATAATTAAACAACTTGACCATCATTATTACACCAAATCTTGCATCACACTTGGTGATACATAAGTGAAAATCACCATTCCGAAGATTCAGCAGGCTTTTGGTGATGGGCATCACACAATTTCAAGAGTAATAAAACCATTTAAAAGATGTCCATATGTTGGTGAAAAGTTATCCATGTTGTAGTAGGTTCTCAATAAGTTGAAATCCTGCAGTCATTAACCAAGTGAAGACTGGTCGTGCAGGACTATTGTGTCACAGCACATGTTACTTTCAGCAAGGATTTGGCTCTGAAGAGAGTGTTCAAAAAATTCGTGCTGAAACTGTTAACAACTGAGCAGGGGCAAGTTTGCCTGCATAGTTTCCTTTCTCACATCTGATACAGAATTTCTTTGGCAAACACAAGTCCTGTCCTATCAAGCTACCTTCACTCCCTTGTGATATTTGTTCTCTTCAAAGTTGAAAATTTCAAAAAAATAAAACCCAATTTATGTCCTGGAAGAAAATCTACATAAGTGATGGCCCTGGTCCAATGAGGAGATTTAGATATGATTCCAACAGTTGAGGGACTGCTGAGAGAAGTTTGCTTAGTCCCAAGGAGACTACTTTGAAGGGAATATGGGTTTTTAAATTGTACTTTTTCTGGGCAAAGGTAAGATAATTAACAAGCAGACCTTTCTTAATGACATTTTATAACATGGATTTTCATTTTATTAATTTCCGCATGAGTATTTTTTGTTGATGTAGAAAACAATAATTAATAAATAAGTTTCTACATGGAATTGATACTCTGAGCCAATAAATTTTAAGTCTAAGGAAAAATTTAACACATGAAAAAAATGGATCATAGAGAGATTATGGCTATGAATCTACTAAGGGAAACCCAAAGGATTGGCTGTTGGTATTTCTCTTCCTCGCCACCTTCATTCAATTGATAGAATCAAGGCGGCGAGGAAGAGAGATACCAACAGCCAATCGGAAGTGACTT
>LYUA01000202.1:338348-352747 GCA_002093875.1 Calopteryx splendens | reverse complement strand
GAAGTGACTTGACCCGGAACGGAGAGTATATCAATCGGAAGAAAATCTCGTCCCAGCATCATCACCCTGATGACGATGGAGTAGTTTACCGTTGAAGCGTCGGTGGCTGAACACCTGATCCGGTGGAAATCCCGTGAAGAATTCATCAACCCAAAGGAAATTGTTCACCACTCTATGATAGCATGACATGATTCTCAAGTAGCTGACCTATGCATGTCATTAAAGCACAAATATACCTTATTGCCTTTGACTTGAATGATGTTTACATATGAACTGTAATAACCACATTTTATTATAAAAGTATATTTTATGACTCATGGAAATTTGTAACTTTTTAATGGAAAAAATAGAAACCATAGTCTAGCCTACATCCACTACTTGGGATGAAATTTTCACATGGAATTTATGGTACTCATAAAAGATAGTCGTCAATTTTTCATCTATATAATACCCCACAAGCAGCCACAAGGGCATGTGTCAGCAGGTATTAACCTCTTTAAGTGGTGTGCCCGGAAAAGTTCCGGGCCTTGCACTACTGCCCAAAACGTTCTGTCCCAGAAGATTTCCGTGTTCTACTTGGTGCTCAAATCGTTCACATCCAAAACATTTCTGGGCCAATTACACTAATTTGGTAGTATTTCATGTGGTGGCACACCTTTCCAATCAACTTATAGTTGTCCTAGTGGAGCTTTTGGGTATTTTTTATTGACCAACTTAGCACAGTGGAAGTGTTGCATGGTGTGTAGTGTGTTACCCTGAATGATTGCGTGGGAAAACCTGGGGCCATAACATTATAAAAAAAAGGAAAGTATTTTCATTCTAACTCAAAACAGGATGTAGAGGAACCTGATCTCAAAAAAAATTTTGAACCTTGTATTACATGTAATTAGAATTAGCAACAGAATGTATTCATAAAAAGGAGGGACAAAATGTACACAGAGTTGCACATTATAATTTCCCAGCATCATAAATTATTAATTGCTAACAACATTGATTGTAAAAATTTCATATTTTATGAAGGGATCATAAAAAAACCTATACTACCAGTACTCCTGCCAACAGATAATACACAGATATTCTTGCAGTTGATTTCCTCTTGACCACACATCTGGGAAAACAATTTGTGAATCTATTCTTTAGAGTAAATGTTCCTGTAACAATAAAATAAAGTCAACTTTAAGCAGGAGGGAGACATAAGCAAATGATAAACTTTTACCTGTATGATGAAGGCCACAAGCGATGTGCACTACTGGTGAATCACTGGGGACATGTACTCTTGCAGGAGGAAGCGATGCAACTCTACTGCTTGGTCCACTGCTTCCAGATGGCCCCAAAGTAGGACCAATCCCAAGGACACCACTTCCAGGCACTGTACCACTTCCCATAGCTCGATTAATTCCATCCTGATCATTTTCCCCTAAGCCCATTCCGATGAGAGTGTTATCTGTGAAAAAAATTTACAACTCTTTAGCATTTTGCACTTGATGTTTATTTTGGAGGCACTAACCTATATAACCTAACCTATCTACTTAACTATGATAAATTCTAAAATTGCAATTTTATGTTATTTCTGACTCATGATAAGCAAAGATAATATATAACGGTAATCCCATTGAAGAATATGGAAACAATTCACAATGTAAAAATCATTTGCCAGAACTGGCACTCAAACCCGAATCTCTCAATTTCCAACAGTGGGTAACTCCCTTAAAGTTACTGCTAAGGAATTTTCCATAGTTCCATTGAAAACCAAATACACAGTTTACTTTTTTTACACCCTTGCAGCAGCTATTAAAAAAGATATATATCCACATAGACATACATTGAAATCTCTCTACATACATAAATTAAGAGAAGATAACTTAAGGTTATTATCGAACTTAAAAATAAATAGGTCTATATGTTAAGTAAAAGCTATTCCATAATTCCTTTATTTTTATTGAAAAAATTACTTGAAAACATTTATAGGCACATTATTCAACCGAAGCAAAATAATTTAGACATTTTGTATGATAAATTTCACAGTAATTTGAATTTATGCAGTAGAGATGCATCTGAAATTTCATTATAGGCAGGTTTTTATAACGTAAGGTCACTTGAAGTTTTCACCCCACCATATTTTTAGTATAATTCCATTTTATTGCATTTGCTAATAATTTATTTATCAGGAATTTTTCACATATATTGATAACATAGGATGATGAATTATTCATGAAGGGCAAATGACAAATTGCCATGCAAGAGTAAAGGCCTTTCCGAATAACATCACGAGACCTACCACGAGGTGCAATGGCCAGGACTCCTCCACTGGTACCAAGCCCTCCTGCTGGTTTCATCGCAACACCCATGATTCCACCGCCACCACCTCCAAGTTTGCCCTTCTGCCTCTGTTTCCTTTCTTCCAGTCGACGCTGTAGGTTTTCTTGAAGCCTGACTCCATGTTGTCCTACATATAAATACATAAAACTCTGAGAATGACATCAACTAAGGCATACGATAAAAAATACTAACATTGGAATTATTCATACCCAATACAGAACAAACATATTAAATTTTCATCCCTACATTAACAAATGTCTTTATAAGGCAGAGTAGCTTAAGATGCCATCTATTCAATAAAAAAATTAATTACTATTAAGGGAATAAATAAACAAAATTATTCAATAAATTTAAGTTTCAAATCACAGCTAGTGGAGTTTCTCCATCACATGTATAAAAATTATTTACATCTATTCTTTCTCCATCACATGTAAAAAAATTATTTACATCTATTCATTAACTATCAGCACAATTTAAATACACATGTACTTGGCCTTCATTACTGCACTGATAACTCAATTCCACTGATAGCCAATAACTGTGGAAAAGAAATCAGTGCTCCTCTTCCATTGAACTCATTAAAAAAAAAACTTTTCACATCATACACAAATTGGCTAGCTCAATATTAGGTATTCTTCCAAATTATATATTGTAAGGAAAATGATTTCAAATTAATTAGTTGGTATGGCAGGAAATGTAAATCACACATCAAAAACACAAGATGATAAAAAACAATTTGCTTCTTTAGCATAATAGTATTTGGTTAAATACCCAATTGAAAGAGCATTAGAATTAGTTAAAACAAGTTGTGCCACCCAATGAAGTTTTTGTGCATATTACTAATATAGAAACAAAAAGCATTAAAATATTTAATGTTGAAAAATAATCACCTCCAAATATGAGATCAAGCCGCACCATTCCAGTCATATCTCCAGCACCACACGGGCCTAATATTGCAAGCTCAGAGTTATCAACATTTTCTCGAGCACATATTCGACAACAACCACATTCTCCACAGCCTGAATCCCCTTCTCCACATCCACATTCCCTGAAAAATAAATTTATCCACATTAAAGCAAAATATATAACTAATGAATAATTCATGTAACATATGCTTGTAATTTTTCTCCGAATCAATTTATTTTAGAGTAGTAATAGCATTGCCTTTCTGCACTATTTATGCATACATATACCAAAATAATGAAGCTATTAGAATGAGATATAAACAAAAAAATTTGCCTGAAGTGATTTTGATATGAAACTGCCAAATGTATGGCATAACAATGATGCACAATTATATAATTCGACTTTATAAATTACAAAAAAATAAACAAGAATTAATTCAATACATATGTACCGTATTTCCTGGTATATAGGATACACTTTTTTTCCTCACAAGACACCTAATGTATGGATGGGTTGTGTCATATGTGCCAGTATTGAAAATTATAATTTTTTTTTCCTAAAAATGTTTATAAAAGTGTGGGTCAATCTTATATGCAGCCAAATATGGCAATTGTTTTTACAGCATGGAATGTACAACTAATGAGGAGACAAAAAAATTAAGCCTCAGTAAGATGCAATATTTCAAACATTTATGAGAGTTTTCAATCATAAAATAAAATGGAAGTTTTATCTGAGTACATGTGGTGGATGTGAATACATTCTAAATAATAATAATTTTTATTGGATATTAAATACTTAAATAGTACAATAGTTTTTGCCCAAATACAATGATGCAAAAGAATACATACAAAATAACAGGAATCAGAATTTCACATCTAGACACAAGATTTAAGTAATATGCAAGGGGTTCATCAATTATACTGTACAGATATTTAATGAATTTGGTAGATAACCAATCAATATCATTGCAACTAGAATTCTTTAATTTTTAAATAACATTTCTGATATAATTTGCTGTAACCTATCCCTAATTTAAATGGGTAAACTAGTCACAGTGAATTATTAAGAATGTGAGAGGCAGTGACAGAAGGTTAATCAATGTTTGAGACAAGGTTCTTGACTGAATTAGTGATATATCTATTCAAATTATCCATTGTGAAAGGGAGTTATGAGTTGGACTCAAAATGACCAAGTCTCCTGTTAATTACTAGCCATGCTACCTTACTCTAGTTTGTGGCATTTTTATAAAATTAATGCTTGCATTGCCTTTGGACAGATTTTTTGTTATTATACTCTTTCCTGAGCTGTCACCAGGCATTTTCATCACCACAATCTGTGGTGTTTATTAATGTGGAGTGTAAAGAAATTACCTCTGATATCAAACAGGCTAAATCAGGAGTAAGCGATTTCTTGGCCTGTTTGCAGGAATTAGATTAATTGGTGAATTTATTGGGAAAACAGAGTTCAAAAAAGAGCAAAAAATTTAAAAAAAACAAGAAACATTATCATTACCTTTAAAGCAAGTAAGCAAAGTATGCCATGAAATATCAGACAGAAGGAATTTTAGATCATAAATCCCCTCTTGAATAAATGGTAGTTATAGGGTGGGGATATTTCTGCAATTGGATTTCCTATTAAGAGATTTGTTAATTCTAAAAATGGAATTCTACACCAAAATGATCAGAAATGGACAAATAGATGACTTTGACTATATATGGTTCAGCAGGGAAGCCAATGATAACATAATCCAACAGGAGTTAAGTCTAGTTGGATCCTTATTAGCACGATGCAAGTTAAAAGATAGCAATTAAAGGGCTACAGACTCCTTAGATAAATAATTTTAATTGACGTGAAAATCAGCAAAATTAATAATATGGTGACCAAATTTGTAAAACATTACAATACTTTGGTCCAGTTGGTCACAGAAAATTTGAAGTTCATCAGTGGCAGATCAGTATATATAGACCATAATGAAGATTATTAGACTATTAATAATGACTGTTGGCTCCAACCAAACAGGAAATTCAGTCTTCAAAAAATAGTTGCATTGTCTGCATTTGTTTTTGGGTGTATCACTATGCTAAACAGTCACCTATAGTAAGTGAGCATGAATAAAAGGATATGTCATTTCCTCAGTTCCATCAAGAGTTTTCAATTTGTTGCAATGGATTGGAAACATAAAATGAGTTAGGAGAAGAGAAGTGTTGTAAAAAGGGAAAGAAATGTGCTGACACTGCATAAAAAAATGGAAGTGCTAGACAGGCTTGCTTGTGGGTAATCCTGTGCTTCTGTGGTTAGGTTGATGGGAGTAAATGAGTCCACCATGAGAACAATAAAAAAATGTTATTCTTCCCTCAGGACAAATGCTGAAATTGGAATTATTGCAAGCGTGAAATTGTCATGCATTCCACGGGATAGTTAAAATGAAAAAAACAGAAGAACGATATGCATTTGAATTGAAGTTCAAGCCCAGAATAGTGCTCCATTTAGCATACTTCCAAACTGTGAAAAAGCTATGTGAATTTACAAACATGTGTCTTCAGGTGGACACCGTGTGAACAAAGAATTTGCAGCAAGTAAGGGTTGATTTGAGATATAAATGTCATAATTTGAAGATATATGGCAAAACATCCTTGGCAGACCACGTCGCTGAAGGTTAGTATCCTAATATGTTTATGAAATTCATTGAAGAATAGGGTTACTCAAGAGAGCTAGTCCTACAAAATGCCGATGACATGGGACCTTTTTGGAAGAGGTCTCCATTGTGAGCTTTTATCTCAAAGTCGGAGAAGACTGCTCCAGTATCCAAGGTCGCTACAGAATGCATTACCCTCCTCTCATGCTGCTGGTGATTTTATAACGAAATATATGCTGCTGCATCAATCACTGAGCCCACAAGCTCTGGCAGGGAAAATTAAAACTCTCCCCCAGTGTATTGGCATTCCAACGAAAAGGTTTGGGTATATAGCAAAATCTTCATGGACTGGTTTCAAAACTGTTTTGTTCCCAAAGTTGAGAAGTGCTTAGCCTCATTAAAGTTTCCTTTTAAAGCATTTCTTGTATTAGACAATGCTCTGGTTCATCCCAAGGAGCTCAAATCTGCACATCCAAACACTGAAGTTTATCCCTGCCACCAAACACAACATCCCTCTTCCAGCTTCTTGATAAAGGCATAATATCTACTTTCAAAAGTTTTTACATTTGGTGCACCTTATCTCTTTTTAAGAAATGATGGAAAAAACAGTTGTTTCTCTGTTGTGGATGCTGAAAAAAAATCAACATTGCCAACTGCATTACTATAATTACAGAATCAGTGGAGCAGAAGAAGCCATTAGCTCTCAATTCCTGCTGACATAACCTGTGATCAGTGATTTTTAAAGGATTTCCGAAAGTTGGCTATGAAGTTCAGCAGATTGTTATCATTGCAAGGCTCTAAGAAGTAGAAGGGCTAAAAGATATACAGCCTTCAGATGCTGAAGAGATTTTACGTCCTCATCATTAAGAGATAAGTGAAGAAAAGCTTGAGGTACTCATCACTATTGAAAATTAAAAAAAGAAGTGAGGATGAAGAAGAGCTGTCAAATATAAACTAAGTGATAGATATGGAAACTGAATTATCAGAAATTCTAATTTCCATGAATCCCCAAATGGATCATAGTTTGATTTTTAAGAGGGGATTAGATGAATTATTACATCTAAGGTACAGAAGAATGTACATAAAAAATGAGCCAGCCAACCATCTTGTCATTTATCACTAAAAAATAATGATGCAGTGAAAAGTGCAGAAAGCCTTTCATCTTCATGGGGTGCCCTACCTTTGGCTCCATGACAAATATGTATATATTTGGAAGAAAAGTTTGAAAATGCACCTGATGATGATACCATGTATTGAACCAGGTATGTGCGATTAAATTACCATGTATTGAACCAGGTACCAGGTTGAGCGATTAAATATTAAGTGGAATTCACAAAGTTTAATATTTTCTTTCCATAATGGGTGTTCTACATAGTCAAGCATGAAATTTCCGATTTTATTAGCCATGAATATAGATAATATAGTAAATTGATGCACAAAGTGTTTATGTAGGAAAGGAACTGTGATCCTTAGGCCAGTAATTCTAAAATTTAATTTAGAACGAGATTAATCGAGTGCATTTAGTTCTAAACTTTTAACACAGATGGAAGTGACACTGAGTTTATCTTTTTTAGCATGGATATCAGTAATCGTAAAAGAGATTAATGTCAAATAGTGGGAGGGAATATTTCTGCTTTTACATAAATGTAGATTATTCGAGTATGAATAAAGTTACACAAATTTTTATTCTAGTTTGGTGAAACATGAAACCTAACCCCCAATTTTCTGTAAATTAAGTCTTTTCCAATGCAGTATTGTCAACTATGGGGTTTTTCAGAAATGTAACACCCATGGTTGATGAGGGATGCCTGTAATATGTGAAGCCCATAAAGCAATTTGAATGCAGCAAAGATAGCACCAAAAATCATAAACAGGAAATTAAAGGGCTGGGGAAATAACTACATAGGTGAAGAACAGTTTGGATATGATAGTAAGGAGAGGGAGGAATAGGATACATAAGAATTATAGACTACAAGAAGAGGAGAAGAAACTTAAGGAGCTGAAGAAAGCAATATTGTATTTGAAAAGGTATTTTTCATAATTATTTCACAGGCTCACAATAATAGTTTTCAGGAACAATCCAAGATCTACATTTGCACAGTGCTACCCACAAATTAACTTTCTATGTTTAATTAAAATACCATTTAACTCGTAAATCAGTCTTTAGAAATGTCCCAATATAGCAACAAAACTAGACAGTCGATGTGAATTTGAAATAAAAATGTTGCAAGGCCAATTTGTTGAAAATTATTGGAGACTTACTGTCCAGGATTCCGATCAGGTTGCATGCTGCTAAGACAGCTGATACTGTATCCAGTGCATTCTCTACACACAGTGCAAACCATACATTGGTCAGATCTCCACTTATGTCTCCCTGGGGGACACATGATGCACACGCCAAGGCCACCAGAGTCTACCCGTCGCCCTCGATGGCGGCGAGATGAGTCAGCAGGCCAATCTCCTGCTATGCCACCATCATCCTCCTCATCATCACCATGGATACCAGAGGAGCTTGGTCCTCCCCCAGCACCAGATTCACCCTCAGCAGCTGTCTCCATAGCAACCACTACCAAACATCAAAGAACATTTCAAACAAATTTAGAACAGGCATACAGAGAATATGAGTAAAACTAGGCTAAATTTGTGCATCTTGAACTGTTGGAACTAGCTTATAATTTAATTATGAAATGGCTGCAGATGAAAGGGTAGAAAAAGTAAAGACAGCAAAAATGAAAATAATAATTATGATAAAGGAATACATGGCATCATCTTGTATTAAAAGTATAAAAATGCTAGATAATATACTGAAGCAAACAACTGTGATGCACCTACAATATATAAAAATTGGAGACTGATAGAATTCTTTCCAATACCCTGATGGCACTTATTTGAATACTTTGCAATATTCCCATAGGAATGCCATCACATCATATTTGTGAATGCAAGATTACATACTCTAGGAACACTGGTAATTTACTGTTGACTTCTACATAGTGAACTATCATTCCTGCTTATAGCTGTCATAGTTGATACCATATCAACCTTTTGATCTGATCATTATCACCTCCAGGAGAAATAGCTGCTAATCACGAGTAAAGAGGGAGGTAGGCTGTAGGAGCTATTTTTTATGTGATCTCATTTCAGAAAAATCAGGAATCAGAAAATGACTTTTTTTCTAAATCTGAAAATATTTGCCATCATTAGGATTTGATCTGGTGACTACTGAGCCAACCAATTTTAGATGAAAGCATAAAGGAAGGATATTAACAAATCCAAGGTATGATTCCAAACTAACCTTCCTTAGGTTGCTGAACTATATTCATGTGTGATGAAGGAGCAGGAGCTGAGGGGGCAGATGATGGGCAGTAATCACGTCCACATTGGCCTTTGTTGTTAATGCCAAATGTATACACATGGCCTTGCACAGTCAAAAGCACAGCATGAGCTTTCCCCAGGGCCGCCTGGGTCACTTTCACACCACGCATATCTGTGACAATCCCTGAAATATGAAAAAGTATTAAAATAATTTTTTTTTGAGAAGGAGATTGTTGGATTTTACAATAACACTATGAAACATCAAAGTTCACCAAACCTGTAGTGTGATCACAATGAGCAGTATCTTTCCCAAAGAGCATGAGTAAACCCTCTGATGACACAAGTGCAGTAGTACCGTTATTACAAGCTGCCCAAACAATTTCATGCCCATCAGCTTTAGCCATCCGCTTTGGTTTAGTAGCCTTTGGCTGTCGACGAGCTTTTACTACAATGTAGAAACAATATTATAATTAGAGGAAATAATTCATGTTTGATGAAGGATTTTTATTGCATACTACCCTCCTTCATTCACATCTTAATTGCTTTGTACAATGCATAAAATATATTGAAGATTTATTAATTCATCATGCACCAAAAGGAAAAGAAAGATGCTTTTGGCTAAAATATTAACAAAAGTAGCATTACTAGAGCTTGAAAAGTAGTTGTAAGGATATTATGCTGTATTTTTCTTATTACATATGAGAAGAACTGAATCAAAATTAATTTGACAGGATATCCAAAGAGAAAAAGCATAATAAATTCTAAGAATTTTCAAACAAAAATATGATTACAAACTATTGCAAAGTTTTCATTTTTAATACTATACACATAAGAGCTTAATAGGTAAAGAAAATTACAAAATGGCAGGCAAATTCAAAACCAAGACCACAGACTGCCTTGGAAAATGGTTTCAATAACTGGGCCCAAAGGGCTAGAAGACAATTCAGTGTAAACCCACTTTGATCTCCATCCTCCCCTCGGCGAGCTGTCCCCGCAAACAATGGCACTCCATCTTCTGTGAGCAGAACTACATGTTGACCTTCATGTCCCACTGCTACCTGCGCAATTCGAACACCACCTGGTCTACCACTTGGTCCAGATGAAGGCCCTGAGCAGACACCCACAAGGGGAAGCTCATTCCATTTCAGTGCCAATGCACTTGATGCTGGCAGGGACCCACTATTGACTGTGGCTGGGGCACCAGCGGCAGATAAGAGGGGCCGTGAGCTCCCTAATGCTCCTCCTCCTGCAACATTGGCTCCTCCAATGCCCAAACCAGACTGCTGCTGGGGTTGTTTGATGCCAAGACATGATGCCTTCCCACAATAAAGAACCTAGAGAAATAATTTAGAATGTGAAAACTTTAAGTAAAAGTTCATGTTCAGTTCACTGAAAGACAACAAATGTCGTCCAGTGAAGGAGGCATGATTTTTGACAAAAATACACAATACATCTCATATTTTGTCCAATCCAGACTTACTAAAAATAGGAATTAAACACATTATAAGAAGTGGCATGCACATCAGGAGCCCACTAAATATTCCCACTGGGAAATGACAAATGCCATATGTTTCACTTTACATATCCTTTTCTTGGACATACTTGTACTAATGACCCCTTCCCACCTCAAGAGCCCCTCCTACCCCAATCATGGAAAATTCAAAAAGTTGACAGATGATGTCTTATGAAGGAGAAACGGAGATTACAGAAAGTTTTAAATAAAACTGAGGAAAAACAGGTACCTAGTCATTTACTCCATGGATTTCTTCCACACTTGAATGCGTGAGAAAATTTTAGTAAATTAATCAGTACCATTATTGATCAATAAATTTAACAACAAATTACATTAAGTATAGGGTTATTATGATAAATTGGAGCTTATAGACTCTTTGGAGTTGATCCTAGTAAATTGGGCTCATAAACATTTCAGTTGTTTAAGTGAACACCCACCGAAGTCCATTCACATCTTAAAAGTTTGCTACTAGATTTGACCTTGTAAAACGGGTATTCACATGTGTAGCTAGCTGTTCTTTCTTTTTACACTCCATAGAAAAGGGCATTCATAGGTTTTTCTTGCTATAAACCATCATTTTTACAGAATTCCATTCCTTATTTTTAATTTCAGCAACTCTTAATAATAATTTTAAGAAATATCTGTTAAAATTTTATCAGCCACCTTTAAGCTGTACTGACCTTTCCTGAGACAGTCCTGATCAAAGCAAAATCTTTGCCAGCTGCAATGGAAGCCGTCTCTTCCTCCCAGCCAGTTTGGATGGTTCTGGCTAGCACAGAATTGATTCCACTGGCACCAGATGGCCCCTGGCAAGCTGGTACAGCAACACTGGAAGAACCAGCACCAACTGCCACCCCTCCTCCCTCATCCTCCAGTTCCACCCCACCCGAGAGAGCCCCAGGAGCAACAGCCACTCCACCCCCAAAGAGTGGGGCAGTCCCCACTACCTCAAGGCATTTCCGAGCCAACTTCAATGGCAGCTCACTTACTACAGTCATTGGACTATTTGCTGGATTGAGTATGCGGACTATGAACCCATCCTGAAAGAGTAAACCAAACACAGGGACCATTAAAGATACATTTTTAATAGGGGTTGGTGTTTTTTTCATTAGGAGTAGGTAATTATGATGAGAACTTACTGGAGGAGAGACTAAGTACCATAAGATGCTGTAAATAGTCAAAATTGTCACTTAATATATGCTATAGGTAATTTATGTGAGGATGAAAAATAAATAACAGAAAATGAAAATGAAATAGCAACACTGCCTACATTCTGAAGCAACAATTGAAGTTATGGGAGATGAAGAAAGATATTGGTAGCACATAAAAAGACAAATGACCTAACAATAAAAATTAAAATGTTAAAAGAATCTTTATTATGCACAGGAAAGAGAATTATATGATTTACCATGCCTATACTTTACCAACCATAATTTTATATCCAAGATGTATCTTTATCACAGCAAATGAAACAATATGGATACTACTGGCTACAGGACAGCTTGTGGTTTTACAAGGTATGTAACCTTTTTTGGAGAATTCAGGCTAATAAAGAGTCTAATGTGTTTGTATTAGGATAAATGGCTAACCTTACTACACATAAATAAATGAGCATAGCCCAGCATTTTCAACTTCTTCATATGATTTCTCGATGCAGGAATGTTAAATAAACTGAAAATTATTAAAATAAGGGATATGGTGAAATTATTTTTTTCCAAAATTTATAGGGCTCACTCGATACTTGACACCCTAAGTATCCACCACCAGATTAGAAATTCATAGTTATTACATTTCAGTACATAAAAACCACATTTTCCAAATTGCAATATTTTTTGTTGATTAAAAAAATTACCACTAGTCAAAGGGTTATAAAATGACACTAGAGCCTTATTAAAGATAATAGTTTTCTGCACTTCTTTCCAAAGAGTAACTCCCAATACCAAGTTGTTTTTTTCTATGCTAAATAGAATGGAGGTTATCATTTTATCTTAATATCTTGTCTTTTACTTTACATGCCCGTGGTCAGTTTCCAATCAAAATTATAGAAATTAACATTCATTTTTAATTTCACCAATCAATATGTAACTCTATGTTATCAAATATTGACATCTGAGGGCATTCTATTTTTGTGACAGTTTGTTTCTAGGAAGTTCATCCACCAAATATGGACCATTATATTATTCTGCAGTATGTAAAATGATTAATAATGTATGCATATACGCACATCTTTGGCCGCAGTGACAGCACCAAGGTTTTCTCCATCTGAGAAGATGACGCAAGGGAGTGAGGGTTGAAAGGATAAAGAAGGGGCTGAAACTGAGGGGAGAGCAGTCGAAGTGGATGGCCCTGAATTCGCCGTTGTTGCCCCACTTGGGCCACCAAATGAGTCTCCTAGCTGCACCACTCCAGTGACTCTGAGGGTCTCCCTATCAAGCACCAACACCTCACTACTAGTACTCCCACCTGCTGTTTCCTTCCTCCCAGCAGAACCCATAGGTTTGAAGTACAAGTTGCTCTGAAATGTACATGAAACAATGAATTTGCTCTGATTAGGAGGAGAATAGCAGAAAATAGAATATAAAAAGTTTTGAACCAGCTAGTGAAGTTTTCACCATCTTACTTCATGGTGAACTTTCACAATGGTTTATGAACACTAGCAGTATAAACATAATAAAAAATATAAATGAGATGTTAAAGTAAAAATTTAGCTGTTATCCTGAAAAAGGATGACATAAATTCACTGATTGACATAGCATTTAAAATGTCAGGGTTAATTTATCATAGCTCACATGCAATCTACAGCAAAGAATAGAGTATCAGTCACAATTTCTATAATTTTGAGTTTTTAATAATTGCACAATATTTACATCAAGAATTCATTTACTTCATAACAAACCTCAAGGGGATGCCCAGTGAATAAATATAAAGTGTAATGCAGTGGTGTCTGTCTGTCTGGTCTGTGTGGTGGCTTCTCTTCTCTTCCATTTTCTCCCCTGCCCACCTTCTCTTTCTCAAGTGCTTCTTTTCCATTCCCCATTTTGCACCGCACCCTTTCCCCATTCCCATCAACCTCACCCAGATATGAATAGTTTATGGCGTGAAATGGTGGAACTTACCTATTCCTTAAATATTATATGAAGAATGAACTCAAATATCAGTGGAATAAAATACAAATTGTGCTCCCCATAGTTTTCAATGAAACGGCACTATTTTAAAAATCCAATTTTCATAAAACACCATCATCAAGGATCATATCCATCCAATATTGTATCATCTTCAAGAAGCAATGTCTTTTGTGTGGTATAATTTTCTTCCCTCCTTCCTATATACTCCCTCCCCTTTCATGCTCCTCCCCAATTTTTACTCCTTCTTCTTTGGCTCTTCCTTTTCATTCTGAAATGGCCATTGGTCATCCACTACATTTTATAAAATTAAATAATATTGAAAACCTCACTGAGTTCATTTTTTTATGCTGGGTGAATGATGCGGGTTTTGTAAAATAGCTTTTTAGCACTGATTTATGCTATTCCCAAATACATTTGCTTAAACTAATCCCATTTTAACAAATTAAACTCTCTCATGTATCAGATTCTTTATATTTGTACTCACAACGGGAGATCGCGAACGTTGACTCACAGATGTCAATGCCAATTTTTTGTATGGTAGAAGATGTAAAATAGGAGGAAACTGTCGAACCGTTTGACTGAATAG
>LYUA01000202.1:280065-297413 GCA_002093875.1 Calopteryx splendens | reverse complement strand
AATTTCACCCGTCGTTGGGCTTAGCTGAGCTCTACCTCCCCTTCGGGTTGATTACTGTCATTTTATATGTTAACGACTTAATACTATTACCTTTAATGGATATTTTTTCTTGATCCTACCAAAAAGTAGTCTATAGACGTTTAACGCAAAATAACAGTCACGAAGGAGATGTGTGCTACGTACCGATTGTGAATTAATAATTTTCATTAGGTTAAGGATTTTAATACCTCTTCGCGAAGTAGTGTTAGTGCTACTATGTCGAACGAGCGTCCTCTCCATCTCGCGGTGGATGGAGAGCAATAGATTTTGTCGGCACTAATCATAAATTAAGAGTTGAAAGAGAAAAAAACCAAACTCTATGCCGGAAACGTATGTCAGCTGCATACTCCATTTGGAGAAAAATGAGATAATAGAGAAGATATGGTCATAGAATGTTATAAAAATAATGGTTGTAGGATGAAGATACAGTTTACGATGCCCCACTCTTGTAAATAAAACTATTTTCTTTTTCCTATACATGGCTCACACTAGACTGCCTTGATTATGGATTAACTCAGTCCACTAGTATGGCCTGTAAAGACTGAGCAGTCCTGAAGTAGTAACTAGATTTTCTGCTTAACAGATGAAACTATTTTTTTCATTCATTATTTACATCAAATAGGTGCAAATATTAATCTTACATAGGTATATATCTCTACATCAGGTGAGTTATTTTTGTTCAGTTTAGTTATATTCAGTAAATTGAAGGTTTTGCTTCTTTAAGCTGATTCGCGTTATGTTATTTAACGCGAATCGGCCGAATTTGAAGTAAATAATTACCATTTATCAAAATCTAACATTTCTAGTAATATTGAAAATGCATAATTTAGGTTAATGTTTACATTTAATAGTGTTAGCGTGGCTTGGATTCGGTATCTAGGATAGGAGAATTCCTGGAAAAATTCTGGCAAGAATCATTTGTAAAATTATTGTCTTAAAATGCGCCAAGTTGTTTCATTAATGCGTCATCGGAGGAAGGTGCTGAATTTTTTTTTCAGATTTCAATATTATACATATATATATATATATATATATTTCCGGGCAGCATATAATCAATGGCGTCGGTAACGTAACAAATTATTGAGTCTTGTTCCATGGATTGCCTTTTGAAAGTTGTTAGTCATTAGTCGAGCAAAGACTGTGTGCGACATTTTTGTTCAGCTACCGTATTTCAGCAAATAGTGATATTGTGAAAAAATATTGCAGAAAAATGTGTTTGGGCTCTCCATTGTAAACCTTTAGGGACGTTGGAGAGGAATCGGAGAGGACTCTCGCGCTCGGAGGAAAACATTGAAGTAATGGATTGACAGCAGATACATTTAAAAGTCATTGCAATGTGCTTCCCAAACGTTACGGCGAAACTTTCCGAGAAACACCGCCAATTTCTCTGGTTGTAAGCGTTGAAATCTCCGCCTTCCCCCGCACCAGCAGGGCGCGCTGTCGATGCACAACCTCATCCTCCTCTTCTCGACCATACCCTCCCTACCTGCTCCACCTGGCGACATCTCTCTTCCCCTCTCTTCACCTTCAGACCGGCCCACTTGGCAGAACGCGCTGAGGCATCGAGAAGCACGGTTGTGTGCCCGGGACGGTCGGCAGGAATTCCTCCCTCCGACAGTGAACATTCGTGCCCCGCGACAAGGGAACATTCCACGCGAGCGTTGTCATTCGTTGGCCGCGTTCCTCACTCGCTGCAGTGATCGCTTTTTTTGTAGTATTTTGGCAGGCTGAAAAAAAAACAGCGAGTAAATCAGTATTTTTCCTGGGTTCAAAAATTATCAATTCACGTATAGTTAATTTTCGTCCATAATGTGGTGTCGCGGGTATTGGTGGAATTATTGCCTCAAGTAGTTTGACCGTACAAGGGGGAAGTTCCCTAGCACTCTTGCTCCTCGGCTGATTAATCATCTCTGCCGTGCATCACTTAATTGTTTTATTCTGCATTATCAGAGTAATTCGAATTTTGGTGGACCTCGCGGACATTCTAGTCTTTGATTTGTTTTATGCGGATACGGTGTGTACTGTTACTTTTCCGGTCTTCGTTTACCCTTCCAGTTTTGGAACCAAGTAAGAGATTTGTGAAGTGCTGTGCTCTGGCGAAGTATATCCACATAAACACCTTTTCGTCCTTCTGGCCGTCATTTCGGTGAGAAACAACCTTTATTCTAATACGGGTCCTGAAGAGTGTCAAGGCGGCTTCCTTAGTTTGTCATCGAAGACATTCTATTCAAGTCCTACAAGTTGACCCATTGCTATTATCAAAGCTTTTGAGTGTGCCAGTGCTCAGCAGTCAGAAATAGGGGGTTGAAAGTTGTGCAACCAAAAGAAAACGGGTGATCATTTTAGTTGGTTTGTGGACATCAGCCAAAGGGTGTGCGGCTGACAGTAAACTGACTGGTGAAGATGACCGTAACTTATTCGGGAGAAGTTGCCAATGGCAGCAGTTTCGGGTGCTTCTGGAGGATTCTTGGAAAGTGAGTAAAACTTTTAATTTTAATATTAACTCTTGGATTTAAAAAAATATTTTGACGCATAATATTGCCAGTAAAAAGATGCTTTCCAGTCTTGAGCATCGCATTTATTCTGTACTTCGTTACCTATTGGCTAGCATACTGTAAGTCACTAGAGCTCCAATAGAAGTACCAAATATTATCGCTATTCGAGGGTTGATTGTTGGGTTTGTATGACTTAGATGTAATCAGAAGATGTGTTGTCGTACAGAACGAAGGATGAGTTGAAATGGACTATTCAGTAGATTCGCAACTATCTTTTATTTGGTCGTTTCTTGAAAACTATTGGGATGTGTTAATGAGACTGGAGCAGTCCACCTTAGGCCAATAGCAACATCATGCTTATCTTATTTTTAAAAATTTTGATCTCTTGTTTTGGAGTTGCGAGTGAAATCACCGGTGTATGTGAATGCTGGCAGCTGCCAGGCCTAACACGGATGAAGGCAGGTCGATTTTCCAGCTGACCTCAAGGTCACGTCGTTTGAATGTCTCTTAGAAATAAAGCGCCAATACTTGAAATTCTCTAAATTTACTTCCAACTTCGCGCCGCGAATTGTCGGAGTGCCAATTCTATCGCATATTTTGGTTTGCGATAAAGAAAATTTGGAATTTTCTCTGATAGTGGGTGTACTTGTATGATTTCATTATTATTCCTATTATATTATTTAGTTAATGACGGTATATGACGTGCAATATTTTCAAGCATACCGCATGGGACCAACTTTTAGATGAGGATCACTGCGGTAAAAGATTTGCGAAATCGTTAGGTAGTTGCCCGCGAAATCTCCAGGTAAAAGGAATGAAATTCTGCGCAAACGACTGCCTGGGGTCAGTTCGAAGTAAGAGGGAAAGGCATTCAAAGTTATGCCAACTTAATCAATGGCATTCCAAAAGGTGGGAAAGGGAGTAAGCGGACCACTACTTGCCCTCATAGCCTTCGGAAATCCTTCTCAGTATTTGTAGAAATGAATGTCGGAATTTCGACATGATATGTTTATGATTGAGAAGCTGGGCAAGAAATTTAGTGGACCCAAGGATGACCTTGGTAAAGAGGCTTGGCCATTGATAATGTTTATACGCCCATATTTATGGCACACACATTTGATGAACGGAAATACCGGTTTTTAGTAATATCTAATTGTTTCTTTCCAACTTTGAGACTTCCGATTTTTGCTTTTACACCTTTTCTGGCAGGTTACTGATTAATAAACTTTAGGATTAAATAATGATTGAAATCGCTAAGGAAGGGTATTCTGGGATGCCAGTTAATTTTAACTAAGTACTTATTAATGTCTGCTAGACATTGATGAGTAGTTATTAATTGCTCAGATTATGATGAAAATTCACTAAGGGCATATGAATTGTTGTTTCTTGTGAGAGTGCTCTGTGGCCGTGAAAGTTAATTACATTCACCATTCCCAGCATGCTTAGCTACTGACTAGATTGAGGTGGTGAGTGCTCGCGCAAGCAAGAGATACAACTGAAACTTCATGTCCGTTATGTTCCTGTTCGTGTGCCAATATTATTTCACGGTATAAGTGTCCGAGGGTGCACATGAGGTAATTGGATAGCAATGATAAAAGAGGATTTTGAGATAATTCGTTCACTCTACTTTTCCACTGCCTTATTTTATTTTTTCAATTTCTTAGCTATTCTTAAATACTTTAACAATAATTATTTTTTATACTTGACCATTATAATCGTAATTGCAAGGGCTGGCCATCCGTCGATGCGTGGTTTTCGTAATTTCTTCCGCTTTTCATTTCTACGTAAGAGATGTGGCCGACGTCCGTAGCTCGTCCAGAGTAGGTTAAGACGTGCTTACGCAAAATACTATGTTGACCCACGGTTCTTTAAATATTGCCGTGAAGGATATCTGGCGGGCAAATTGCCTGCTGGAAATGGCTGAGAGCATTTAAATAGTGTAAAGTAGACAGTATGTTTCCCAAACAAAGGGAGTGAAAATCGTTGGAAAAACCGTCTTGAAATCGTCATCTGGTGTTGTTTGTCCTTGTTCGATTTTACAAGAATTTTAACAAAATATAATTTGATGGTAGAAAAGTTAAAAAAGAAAGTCTTAGAAAAAGAAAGTGGTGTAGCCGTGATTTTAAAATTATCTTTGGCCTTTAGAGAATAATTAGGAATTCTCTTTTGGTAATATGGATAACGTTCATGGTACTGGTAGTTACAACGGGTTCTGATTCCGCTCACTTAATTTATATTTAATGCTATTGATTTAATGTGCATGGAAGAATTCCCGCAAATGATGAATGCACACATCCCGGTTATTTGGTGGTTTACCGCCTTGATATGCACTCGAACTCTGATCTTGCTATTCGAGTGCCGGTCAAGGTGATAATTTTTTCATGAAAGTTGTAGCTACTAGTTTATGCCATTTCCAATGCCGTACGAGGGTGTCCGCCTTTGCATGTAATTTTGGCCTTGATAGCCTGACATAGGATTTTTTCGAGTTTTCACAACTGCTTATACAAACGTCGTCATTGATGGATCCGTGAAGCATGCATCAAAACTTACTATTCATCGGTCAACTGTGGATTGCACATTAGCAGCAAACATCCTAAAACTCAATGCTGGAAGAGTGCAATTCGCGAATATTCCTCGCAATTTTCTAGGTTTCCGTTTTCTTGTTCATATGCTCCGATCTAGTGTACCGAATTCCTCCCCCTTTCAGCAAACGAACAAAGTTTTCATTGTATTATATTCAAGATGGTGTCAGTCCATGGTGGAGTCCATGTTGTTCACGTATTGAGCCATAGATGTTGGTAATCCGTGTATTTGTGTTGTTTTCAATTTCAATTGATTTTATTGCCCTTAGGAAGGCAAGACATATGAAGGCAAAGTATAAAATCCAACGTGCAAATTCATGTTATTAGCCTCTTAAAGTGCCCAGCAGCACCACGACACCAATTTTTCGGTTGGTGTAAATTACTAGTTTTGATTGCCCTCCTTCTTTTCGTTATTTCTGCCAGAAATACGATTTTTTAAATGATGGAGCACATGTGCTGTTTTATTTAAACCAGTTAGTCGCCTACATTTATTAGCCTCGACTATAATAAGAATAATTCTTAGGGGAGCATGTGTAGCAAGTTTGGCATGCAAGATTTGTTATACAACTTTGGGTTGATCATTTCCTGGGGGAAATTTCGTTTTCCCTTATTTTCTTACGTGAACAGTATTAACTCTTTGGTATATCTCCTTCATATAACCGTTGGGGTGTATGAGACGAATTCCCAAAAATTAAAGACTAGAATTAATGTTATACAACGAAAGTGTATAAGAAGCCTAGCGATGAATGTGCTCGCGCTACTGTTGTCACTGTGCAGCATATATGTCAAGCTGTGTTGTCGGTCTGTTGTGAGGGCTGTTATGGGGGCAGACTGTAATTATGTAATTTTGTGGAATGGTGACTTTGTTTTGTGAAGGGTTAGGAAAAGTTGAATTAATGTGTCAGCAAGGTCTACGCATGGATAAGGTCAGTGTCTAAACGCAGTTTTATTGTGAATTGTAAAGAAGTGTGGTACTAACGAAGGTAGGCGAAAATCGGAATTCTCATACTTAATCGTGGCCCATATAATATGGGGTTTTCATATTTTTCAAAAGGAAACTTAAGTTTACTTTTCTATTTGTATTGGTACCGTCTTGTATTGAAGGGTTTCCGTTCTAGTTTCTCTAATAATCCTCAAACCCAAATTTAAAAAAGCACGTACACATGAAAGGGCGGAATTAATCGTAAATCTTTGCAATGTATCCGCTTCACCATCCCACCACCGGAGATGAAAGAAACTGAGTAAAGATCGGAACGGTAACAACTAACGTGACTCTGAAAGGAAACGACTAGATTACTCAACGAGTTCAGCATCGTCAAGTAGGCAGCATTTTGCGGTACAAATGCCCGCCTACCCTAACGCAGGACGTGCTGGTGTCATTCATTCTTCATTCAGTGCATTCACGTCTTCACCCCGGAGGATGGGGGTCGAATGTCGCGGTGGGATAGTTTTTTGCGATTACAACTTCACATCACGGATTTATTGTGGGTGTGAGCTTATTTTTTACATACATAATGGTACATAGTATGTTTGGGAGAGCATCTTAAGACAAGCATATTACTGAATTAATTAACATGAAGTCTATAATGCCGAGGTCGGACTGCCATTGAAAACGTTTACACATACTTGTGGTTTCCGAAATTATTTTACACAACCTTGGCCGTACACTTTTCTTTTAAGTTCATCCGTTTTCTTCCAATTCATTCTGTTTAAGGTTAATTGTTTTCCCTGTCTACCTAATATTCGTCTTGGCACACTTCAATTCCCCATTACCTCTCCATGATTTTACCTTCTACTTTTTTATGCTGCTTAAAATTTCCCCAGTTGATTTATTCTTACTTCACTTCATTTTACACTGGTCTGCTTTCCTCTCTATCGATTTTACTTTCTCCTCCATACCCTCCAAGAGGGAGAATTTGGGCGGTTAAATGAAAATCATAGGGGGTATACCCTGTAGTGGTAGGCTGTGGGCTTGTCTCTGAAAAGTAATAAGCATCGTCGTTTATGCCCTTCTGGAGCTCTTTAGAATACATAAATACTTTTCCCCCTAGTTATTTACTTCTTGTGTTTATCCTAGTTCCTGTTCCTCTTCCCGTCCAAAGCGCCTTATTTTCTTCTCTCCTCTTCCCGGCTTTTCGAATATTCTTCTACCGTATGCGAAAACTTTCAAAATGGCAAAATTCGCCTGAATTGGGGCTTATTATTCTAGTTAATACAACCTTCAGCATCCCGCTCCCTCTCAATGTGTCCTCCTTGCCTAGGTTTTCTGGCTTCTATTTCCTCTTGCCCTGGATTTAAATGCCCCGCATTAGAAAAAAGTCACAATTCGAGAGTCCTTTGTTCCGCCCAATCTGTCGCTCGATACAGGGCTGTTCGCGGAGGTGGTGGCGAGACCGAGTTGCAAAGTGATACTGTTTTAGGACCTTGCTCGCTTCGAGTGACTAGGCATGGATCTCGCAGCCACTTCCACCGGGGGCACCCACCGGCCGTCCCTCCTACTCGGGAGAGATCCCCAGCCCTCTCTCACGCAGTCCGCCCCTTCCCATCCCAACCCCTCACTCACCTTCCACCCTTTCACTCCCCCCCCCAAAGCAGCGGGGAGCAACCGAGCTGCCGTCCGCATCGCGTCTCTCCAAGCGCACGCAGTTCAAGGTGACCACAAGACGGCTGTAGTGGTTGCGTTTCCCTCCTTCACACTCCCTCTCTTTTCCTCACCGTTCCCTCTCTCTCGTTTGCTCCTCGTGAGCGAAAGGAAAGGTAGGGGGGAGGTGCGGGGGAAAGGGATGGACGGAGTGGGAGGCTTTGGAAGTGTCGCCTCGGGGAGATTTCGAACTGCCCAGAGTGTATGTCTGGGAGAATGAAGGAAGCGAGGATGGAACGTGAGAATGTGGAAGTGTGTTCGATTCGGGAAGCGGAATCGGAAGGGAAATTGTGCAGGTATCGAGGGGAGATACACGTAATCGCGAGGTCCTTCCGTAGGTTTTAATTCCTTCGAACTCAATTATAAGCCAGGCTCGCAAAAAATCTAGTAGAACAAGTTTCAGGGCTTCGGACTTATCTAATGGGCCAGTTACACCGAAGTAATGGCGAAATATGCCCTAAGTTTTAAAAGAGTAATGAAAGAGTCTGATTAAATCGTTAGCCCAGTGCAGAGGTCGTTCCCTGAATTTGAAGTATTTTTTAATATCGTGGTGGATATCAAAAGGCTGTTTTAGCTAAAGTTTCCTTTTTAACTTCTTCCAACTAAGATACAAGTAGCTGATAGTTGATATGTGAGACAAGGACATTCTTTCAAGGAAATTTTATTTGCTCGCTGAGGTGTTTTCACTTGGTAGAACACCGATGGCGCCTCCGTTATGAGTTTAATTATAGGTGGGAATACCCGTAATTAGGAACCGATCATGGAGGTATGGAATGTTCGAATGGGTCCATGTGTTCGACATTGAGGTTTTTTTAATCCTTGGTATACTGCCAATCGCTTACGAAGCTAGTGATGGAAAATGGAATATTCGTTGGAATATCGCTAAGAATACTTGCTGTCGTCCTCATTAAGTTCCAACCGCGAATACTTGCTGTTTCTTCCGGGATCGATATTTAAAGTTTTTTTTAATAATGCACAGATTTTTAGGTATTTGGTTACTTTTTCGATTCGGGAGGAGGGTAGGAATGATTTTTGGGCGTCGGTGGGCGAGGAATTATCGCCTCTGCCTCAAGGGAGTGATTTCGAAGCGTCCGGTGGTGTTCTCCTCCGTGAATCGGTGGAGTAAATATTCGTGCCTGCGACCTCTCGCGCTCCCCTACCCTCCCCCACTCTTACCAAAGCGGGCGTCTGTCATGGCAACGGCAGCGGCTTGCGCATGGGGATGTGGGTTACGGGGCTAGTGGTCGCTAGCACCCGACCTCGGATACGGAAAGCTGCGGCGAAACGAAAATATCGCCTACGCACACGAACGCATTACCCCGTGCCATGTTTCTGTTCTGTATCTCCCTTTGCCGCCGCGGAACCTTTAGGTCTCTCCCAGGGGTGTTGCGCCCCACCCCGCCCATCCCTCAAGTACATCCTTGGACGTGGCTTTTATTCGCTTCTGTTGGGGCACTTAACAGTGCTTGTGCTCATGTTTTCAGTTTTGTATGATATCCCAGGACGAAGGTCATGGGCGGGTTCACTTTGGTGGGAGGCATGTGGGGATCCCTCCGACTATATCCGAACGCTCAGGAAATTTACCTTTCATCTTAGCATTATGAGTTTGGGGAAACCTATTCTGTAATGAAAAAAATTTAATTGGCTTCATATATTTGAAAAAAAAAATATTACTCCCCTGCCAGAAGTTCTATTCCGTGAAAGACATGTGAGGGATGAATGGATGTCTCCAAGGATGAAATACGGTAACTAGACTATGAAACCGCCTATTATGCTATCATAATGTCTGTTTCTTATAAAATTCACTTTTTTCGTCATTCGACCATTTTTGATAATAGCTGTACAACCTTTTTTTATTTTTTTATATTTAAATTTATACTTTCTCTTTTCTGGTAAGGTCAAAATATATAATATACAATTTGTCTGCGTCGTATCTACCCTGGAAATAAATGCTCTAGTGTGTGGCTGTAAGTAATTCCTAATTAGCCTTTCACGATCTCTTTTGCATATTGCTAAAGGTTAGGCGGTCATTGAGATATAATAAAATTAAAGCGATGGAAGTAAAAAAGATTTTAATGCAGTAAAGTATCGAAATTTCAAGTAGGATTAAACGTCTGAAAGACGGAGTTTCGACTAGCAGGGACCGCAATGCAGCAAGAGTTATTTAGAATGATGGATATAAATTAGGCCACACTCTCCATCGAATTTTGGTTCTTAGGAGCCTTCGACGACAATTATCCTGGTGAAATTGCTGGCGGTTCATCATGGATAAGATTGGTATCTATTTATATCGTCTTGGATTGGCAGAGTACTACACTTTAGTGGTGGCTTACAAGGTACAATGAAGGTGTTTTTTTTCTGATGTGAGTTAAAAAATTTAATGAGACATCAGACGAGATAGTGCTTTCCCGTCTCACCCCTCGGTTCATGCTTTTCACGTGCAGTATTCCGCAAAGGATCAATTGCTGAGAAGGTGACTGTCGGTGGATTACATTGGTCGGATTACATATCCACATGAGTTCCAGAAAGCTTGTGAAACACAAAACCTTCCACGTGCTGCCGTGGTTGATTACTGTGTGATCTGTCTGGAAGTCGATTGGAATCGGATTTTAAAGGATTTATTCTCCTTCCATCTGTCAATCAGGCTCTCTTCTGCCTGTCATATCTGGTCTTTTCCCATCATTTGTTGGTACATGAAGTGTCTGGTACTTCTGCAATTTCCGCACTGCTCAGTCGGCCATCGCGCCATTTCCTTATTTTGAGTGTGTTCATCCCGTATACCTCCGGCTTCCAAGGAGATATACTCCTGAAGCCCGACTGTAACACTTAGCTCGGATCACAACAACACTACTGTTGTAGTCAGTGACGGCTTTTATTCTGCGGTTCATTTATTGGGACACTATCTCATCGGCAAAAAAGCCGATGAGATAGTGATCATACCTGGGGTTTCTTAGTAAATTCCCATGAATTTGTTCACTCATCGGCTAGAGTAAGTGGTGTACAAGATATTTATGCGACCAGCTTTCCAGGAATAATCGCTTTCACGGACGTAACTGTGGGCATTAGGAAATATAAGAACTTTTTTGTGTATTGAAACAAAAAAATCTTTCATGCACACACTATTTATAACCCCGCGACTGGGTCTTCGACGTAAGACGTCATCATCGAGTGAAGTTGACGCCCGGAATTTAAGTAATAAACATTTTATGTGGCATGACACAAGTGCTTGTGTTTTAATTCATAATGGATTAGTTCCACCAAGTTAACCCAGAAACAGCAATTTTTTTTACTGAGAAAAGGATAAAATTTGTTATAATGATCAGGGAAATAGGTATATTTTAACTATGAAATTTTTAGGAATTGTAAAGGGATTAGGTAGTGTGTAAACAAGGATTAATATCAGGATTCACATAAAAAATTAAGAGAGACCTATTTAAATCATTCATCAGAGGTTATTCTTAAAAATATGGCATGGCGGATTAGACTGGCACATTCTGGACAACCTAAAGTGCAATGGTTAGAATATGACCTAAAGCGCAATGCAGTGGTCAGAAGATGCAGAATTGAAGCCATGTAACATAGGTAGAGAATAAATTTCGATGAGAAAGAGAATAAAGACCCAGTGCAGTATAACGCCCCGGAAAACCGTCAATTTCCAATACTTATTAGGGAATTTTTTTGTGGGTAAAAACTGAAATTGTTACAGATAGCGTGAAAAAGTCCAACTCTCAAAAACTAATATTTTTAGAGAGTTTACACAAATATGTTGCTTGACATAGCATAACCCTCGAAAGACTTGATTGGTCAATGCGTGACATAATAATATCACTAGAAGCAGTAGTGGGGTAACTCCATTACTTAAAGCAAATAAAAGTATACGTCTATCCATTTCTCTCCCCAGGAAGTTTCGTGTTGTGAGCTCCCGGCAATTTTACCTTTAATTTTTCATGTCCCCAGGAGTCTATTTATTTATCGACACAGCACTTTCCTATTTGTATATTCCGCGTAAAAGAAGCATCATATATATTTGCTTCTACATCCTGTCCTGGAAATTTTTGTGAGAAGGGAGATTCCCGTATAAAGTTTTCCATAGTGAAGATCTCTAAAGAATCTTTACCTTATTTGCTATGGCTGTTATCTTCTGTTCTTCTATTTGTGTTTCAGCGGTAGATAGCCGATTCTCTGATTTGTTTCGGCCTTACCTCTTATTTGTCTTTATCATTTTTGTAACTCTGTGGGTGGCAATCACTACTGATGCCCCGTTTTATAATTGATGGTTTCGGCTGTCACTTTTTGGACTTTCTTCATAATTAAAGACAAAGTAACTTGGTTTTCCACGCAATTTTAATTCGCGGCACGACCCGGATCGACTGATGACGTTGCTACGCAACGAAATCCCGTTTTAGTTAGAATGCGTTATTCATATTACGATACCCTAAGAAGTGAAGTAGATTAGGCGTTGAGATGACGCTCGCGATTTTCAGATTTAATATGCATCTCGTTGTATGGGATCCTCACGAAGCGGCTTTGATTACCAAATCAGTTCGCGATCAGCTAAGGGGAACTAGAGTTTGTAAAATAATATACCTAATGGTAAATTTAGCAGCGTTACTGATTATTGGAAGAACTGGACTGGGAATCCCTCACCTACCGGAGGCTAAATTATAGGTTAATTATGTTTCATAAATTAGAAGGTGGTCTATTTTTTGAAGATGTTAAAAATATTTTATTAAACCCATCTTATTAAGATAGGAGAGGTCACGAAATTAAGATCAGAGAGATAAATTGTTGAACTGTTATGTTTAAAATATCATTTTTTCAGAGAAAGGTAAGGGAGCAGAATAATTGCCAAATATAGCGCTCAAGAGACAATAATTTATGCTAAGCAGCCTAGTTAGTATCTTTAATGCTTAATGCTTAGATATTTGTAGTGCATACTAGACGGTGCTTCTCTGGAGTGAAACGCTCCCTGCCACACAACCTGTATTGCAGGGAACCATGTGGAGAAAGATGAGTGGAGATCACCAGTAAATCGAATTTAGAAGCTTCGAATAGTTGTCGGGATCAGGATATTGCGATGGTGTACACGACTTTGGGATCGTTTGATTTTAGTGTTATTGAGTAGCAGTTGTTGTGGGAATTAATCATGGCTATTTCTGCTTCCAAAATTAAATTCCAAATTCTTGTTCCTCTCGACCACATCGAAAAAATAGGTGAAGCGCCTCTGTTCCAAGAGAAGTTCCATTTCAAAATCTGATTTTCCTCTGCTATTACTTTTTTGAATAGCTCAAATTTACCCTATAATGAGGGATTGGAGTTATTTCTCCTTGCAACTCCTATCAAACGCACTCGTGGGAACTCATAAAATTCGACGACAAAGTTGATGAAACCCGTAGGTGTACCGACGGGAAGTTGAGAGAACTGCGGAACAGATAATTAATTATAAGGGATTGTTTTTCCCACGCACCTTTCGTGAGCATAACAGTAGGGAATACATAAAGACGTATTTCATTAATGGCTGGTGACGTAACACCCCCTGCCACACGCCCTCGCGGCGGAGTGCAGGGTAAGATGTGGATGTAAAATTGTTTTTGCTTCGTTAAGTTAATCCTACCTGTTGCAGGCCATAGGTAGTATTATGTGTGATTTTTTATACTCCCCGGTATAAATTTCAAGATTTAATTTGTCTTCATGTACTAATCATCTCCCTTATTTCTATTGCTAACATTTTCCATCTACATCTCTCCCTGCGAGCCGCCACTATGGCGTGTGAAGGGGGTGTTACGTCACCAGCCATTAATGAAATTTCTTACATTTGGAACATTGAATCCTTTCGGTTCGGGATGCTGTAACTGCCGTATGTATTTCCTACTATTATACTCAAGGATGGTGCGTGAGGAAAAGGATTCCTTATATCTATCTGTTCGGCAGAACTTTTCATCCGGAATTTTGTTTCTTAAATTTACATAATGCGGAGTACAAATTGGTTGTACAGACCTACTAAATATGCATAAACTATATATTTCCACATCGTTGACGTGAAGAAAAACCTGCATCGTTATATTATTTTGGGAGAGAATACCTTATGATTGCCTAAGTTGTAATAATGTATGCATATTTTAAGCATCATGCTTGGTCTCACCAAGTCAATTCATTCTTGTTTTGCCGTTTTACATTTACATAGTTTTTGTCGGTGCTTATTATATTGATGGTAATCACTGGTTGAGGCAGGTTTCCGATGAACACCTTCTAAAATAACTTATTTGTGTTTATGACACAAAAATATATCTAATTAATCGAACTTTTATTAATTTTAATTTTTTCATATTTTTAGGAAGTTTAGCGCTAACAAAACTGGGTATTGGTTTGCAGATCTGTCCTTCCCTATTTGAGAATCTAACCTTAAAGGGATAGGTTGGTTGAATGAATTCTTTTGGAAAGTTAAAACCTTGAAGTTTATTCTTGTTACTCAATGCCTTGTAGGATCTTGCAAATTATGGGATCTTTAGAAGGATTAAAAATATATAAATTTGGAGGCGTCTTCAAATTCAACCAACGTTTTTACTGACTAAATACTAATATAAAAACCACAGTAATCAACCCTAAGGTCGGTTTGGTAGGTAAAGATGGAGCTCACCCAGTATTAAGCCCAACGGCGTGTGAAATTCACTCTTCAGGGTATGGGGGGGGCCAGTTCCTTTCCCTGTACCGTCTGCCGTTTCCCAGGATTACCTGGTACCCGAAAAATCACACAGCTTTGGTGAAGCTGAGGGTGCCCAGGGCTTCGTTATGCTTGTCATCTTCTATTTTCCCTTCAATTTGGGCGTTAATGTATCGACCCGGGTGCTTTCTTTCTTAAGCGTATCTTTGCTGTGATATTAGCTTTTATTTTGGAAGTTGGAATATAAATGACGCCTCCCAGTGTCAGATCCAGAAGTTTTGACAGTGGGGCATACAATTAAAAATTTAATAAATATGCCTCCATCATAATGCATTTTGCTAATATTATTGGTGCAGTGCGAGAAATACTAGAATACAGTATGCATATAATTGCCCGGGGCACTCGCCCCGGTGGCTCGCCCTCCTGTATACGTCAATGTTGCCTGCTGAATTCCAGTCATGAAATCGTCCGTCAAAGTCATTCCCGTCTTAAATGCACTTTTGAAATAGTCTTGAGCATTTTTTCTCCCATTACATACTTTTTTCCGGTTAACTTGGGAAGAAATGATTAGCCTCTTGTTGTCCTTGAGGTCGCGGGCCATTGAAGCACCTGCGATTAACCAGTGCATGGATACTGAAGACGCGGGAATGAGCGTTGAGCATCCCAAGAATTATGACTTCGGCCGATTTCGAGTCGACCTTGTCTCAGTTCCTCCTTAACGTCCGCGGGCTCACGTCATTTCAGGAGTAGCGGAGTCGGCGCATTCTCCTCGGTCGCCAATCGCTCGCTTGCTACGCTGAGGGGTGAACCAGTATTTCCTAAGAATTTCTGCGAGGAGGAAGCAATGCAATCAAGTCATTGCAAAGTTGTTGGAAATTTTGAGATGATCACCGACCCCTTTCTTGCATAGTAAAGGGGAGAATCGGCTAATTAATTGTGCTATGAAAGATGGTGTTCTTTGATGAACGTTTTAGAGATTTTCATTAATGGTTCATTTGGGCTGAACGTTATGAATTCTGTGAAATTACTCGTTTGTCAGTTTAAAGCGACATTATTTTTAACCATAAAATAATGAGATACGATTCAGTTTATATGATGTTTAGATGTTTGTGTGAAAATTTATATAGTTCAGTTATCAATTTGTTAATATTTAATCGTATTTTTCTCTCATTTAAAAATTCATGTGAGTGAAGGGAATTTTCTCAATTGGATTCACCTGTGGGCACTCTTGTGCACTCTTGTGTGTATCACATTGTGATACAAGTATATTTTTGCATAGGTAGTCTTTATTTTAAAAAATTCTCTTTCGTGAGGGTAACCATAAAGAGGTAAGGGGTAAGGTGTCCTAGGAATGAGAGGGAAGATACAGTTTCGCGATCCCTTAACTTGCAAAACTACTGAATAATTCATAGTCCCATTAAGAGATATTTGTGCATTTTAAGTAAATTCTAGTAGCTTTATGCATGCCAAAACCTATTTTTATGATCCTTCCCGCAAATCGTTTCCTTATGGAAACCCCAAGATGTCACGTGTATCTTACCCCAAGATGTCACGTGTATCTTACCCCAAGATGGATCAACGATTCCTGAGTAACTCTGCCTAATTTTACGGCCCAACACCGACAAAGAGGTGAAATACAGTTGTTCCAGATTGCAAGCCAACGCGAATGGGCTGACGGGGGTGCTTCGGTTGGCCATCCCAATCAACGGGCCTGCTCATATTGTCTTGCCTAGACACTTTCTCTTCCCACATGCGCTAGTTCATGTTGGGGCCGGCCGTTTTTGCCGGCGGTCATTCACTGTCTCCACAGGTGGAGCCCTCCCATCGATAACCCCCCCCCATCGGCTCATCCCACTTTTGGGCTCATTCCTGGCCTAAATTTCATTCATACTGTCGCCGCGTCGAGCCACGGCGTTCATTGCTAATCCCCTCGCTCGGAATTCGTTCATGGTTCGCAAAATCACGTTCTGCATCGTAATTTCCTATTGACAATTTGCACGCATAAATCCCCGCTATGCTTTCTGCATCCTCTATAGCTCTACGGGCTGAATGTTTCCGCCGTTTGAAGGTGCGTATAGACACTTCATTGAAAACTAGTTGGTTTCTGGCGTTAATTTTAATCAATGGCCGAGTTGCGACTATTGGCCAAACTGCATTAAAGAATTAATTTGTCAACTTGATTTTGGCGTGCGTCGTATTCAGGTCACCACTTAATGATGATAATACGCGCCGAAACCTAGGTAGCGGATAAAAGTTTTGTTGCGGAAATACGAAGAGTTACAATTCAAGCGCGACCTCGTTACAGTTATGTTCCCATCGTGGTTCATGTATATTGTACCCAATGTATAACTCTCATGGATGCTGGTGTGAAATGGGAACAAACCTGTGCTATTCTATGTGATTACCGGCGAATGCGTCGAATTTCCCTGGCAGTAGTGATTACCTGTGATGGATCAACACCACACTCGTGGTCGTGTTGATTGAATTACGTTCCCCTTGATATTTTTTGACGCTTAGTCAAATGTGAAATTCGCCCTTTCGAATCGTAGGAACGGAGGGAACAGCGTTCGTGCATAGTATCGATTATTCCCTTGATGTTATTTGCTGTTGAAATTTGTCGCCTAATTTTTTTCCTTATAGTTGTTATGTGAATTAACAGCTTACCGAATACCGTACCGTAACCGAATAAGGGAGATTTTATATTGAGTCAGTTTTCTCTCGTTGACGAAAGCGGAGGGTCTCCGTCGAAACGCTTCGTCATATATCCTATGTGTTATTTTTTATATTTTTATGTTTAACTAGTATTTTGTGTACTCCAAATGTATTCAGCACTTCTGAGTTTTCTTATACATCTTAATTAATTAATGGTAATATACCGGTTAAGGTGACCAGATTTTAACAATCGTAAAGCGGGACACCATTGACCCGGG
>LYUA01000202.1:241956-252932 GCA_002093875.1 Calopteryx splendens | reverse complement strand
CCTCAAAAGAGACTGACTTGAAGCGGATTGGGCGTTTCTCTCGGTTCAAGGACGAAAGCGGGAAATGGCGAAAAAAATACAGCCATTGCACGGATATGCCGCTTGCGCCACCATCGTTTGAGGCATGTGCGAGACGTTACTTTTTTTTACCCGAGATGTGGTCGGCCACACGTCATGTTATCAATCAATCAAAGGTTTTCTACCAATAAAATGTAGGTTTTGTACAATTTCAGAAAACTATTACGCATAGTCGAGGACTTCAAATGCCCTTCCGCACAACCTAACTATATTTTCCCCTCTATTTTATCTTTCGGTTCTTCACAGTTCGCGACCTCTCTTCAAAACGTCCAAAATTACCATTCTTTTCCAATCACTTTCCCTGCACGCTTTAACCCCCCCCCCCTTTTCTACCACAGCCTTTGGCGCCCCGCTACCCATCAGCACCTCCATATTATCCTTTCACCTACTCATGTATCTCCAGATTTCCCTCTAACCACCTTCTCTCATCCCCAACCATGTGTATTGCTTAATTTCTTATCTCCTCTTGTAATTTTTTATTTCATCTTCTCCATTGGTCTCAATCCAAATTCTCCACAATCCTCCTCTAAGTTCATCATCTTCACCCCTTAAAAGTCATAGCGTCCATTATGTAACTTTTTGTGTTAGGTGTAGGTATTGTGGAAAAATGCGACTTTTTTGAATTCTTGAATTTCCATTCACGAAAAAAATTCATTAATTTATGCAAAGGGTGTCTATCATTGATTTCTTCCGTCCGTGAGTAAATTTGCGTCCATTGTTGTGGCATTCCTTTTCTAAAGTCTCTATGCCCGTCAAGCCAAGTTTTATGAGGTGCTATTATCTGACCACAATGAGCACATATTTCACTCGAAACGAAAGGTTCGAATATTTTCGTCCAAACAGACGCACAGGTTTCAGAACCGAACTGGTACACGCTCTACATTAATGAATTTCCATAATCTCCTCCGATTTTACTCACTGTCATCCATTTTTCCCTACCATAAATTCTCTTCTTTTTGTTACTGCTCTTTTTGCTTAAACAATTCTTCACCGAACTTCGTTGCTAGTAGTTACGCCAAAACAATGGAAAAATTTCCTTTTAACTCTCCACATGTTCTATATTTCCCATTCTCACTTTTGTCTCTCTACCTCACGAGGAATCTAGTCGCAGGATTTGTAAGTTCTGCCCACGTGGCTGGCTAGTAGCTCTTCGCCGATGTCCGTGAGTTTTGTGTGTTGTAGTGCGCCTGGTTCATGCTGCGTAGTGTGTTTTCCGATTGTTGTACACGACCCGAGTGGTTAAGCTCGTGCTCGACGAAGGTATGGCAGAGATAGGAAATAATCCGTGGATTCAATATCGTTGAAAGTGGTATTCTTAGCAAATGTTTGCAGCTAGATATAAAAAATAGGGACGGGATATCTAGGAGAGTAGCCCCTTAAAAATATTTGCTACTGATACCCACTTGTTAATTCATGAGCATGGGTAATTTTGAAGGGCAGTGTCATCCATGCGACGGTGGTTTTTTTGTGCATTTACTTACTCTTTGTTTCCCAGTCCAGTTATAAAATCACCTTAAATAAAAAGAATGAGCGAATATTACATGTAATTACTGCGCTTGCGCCTATGGTGCATAAAATGGGGTTAGAAAGTGTTACTTCGCTTTATTTAAAACTCATTTTGAAATCGCGTCAAGCACTGGGGGCCCAGCGCGAAAATATTCAACTTGAGAATTATAAAAGCGAGACCACCTCCTTTGTAAAGAATTTCAAAGAATAAAACTAGAGCTTCAGACGATTATCGGATGACTAATGATATGGGAGCCCCTCGTAAGTACAAAGATAGAAGGCTAGTGTAACCTGCTGAAAAAATAAAACTCGGTTTATTTTAACGCTGCCATCGGTGGAAAATTCTAACTTATTGCCGTAAGAAGTTAAATTGCTTGCTAAGTCCACCATGAGATTCCTGGAGAAATATTACAAACAACTACCTTTTTTTACCCTTATCATTTGCCTTCAAAACTGGAGAAAGTCTTTAGAAAAACATAGGAAGCTCCTCGATTTATGAACTACCATAGGAACATTTACCCCACTGGTGGCTGCACGCAATCCCGAGCTCAACCCAAGAATCGACTGACGTCGGATCTGCAGCTCCTCGGCGTGTGTGTTTAAGCGCAAGATGGCCGGCTCGCACATTGGTATCAGAGAAGTACGGCCTTTTGAAGGCCCTTCGGTCGTATCGATCTCTTGATGTCTTTGTAGAATGGTTTCTTTCGTTCATCCTACTTAATATTTCACCTCACGTCTCTTCTCGAATGGCCTTACGCTATTATTAATTGAATGTACATGGATACAAATTCAGGGCGGGTATGGAAAATAAGACCTTGCCCTTTCTTTATGGAATATATCGTCGAGCTTCTCTTAGCTCAAAATGCTTATTTCAATGCACTGAAGGTATATAAATTTTACATGGTATCCTTCCTGCAATCACTACGGCGCATGGCAGGCGGTGATACCATTTCAGACGTCAACATTCCAAATTATATGTAACTGAATGTTAGTGGTAGAAGGAGAGATTGTAGAATTCATACGATAGAAGTCCATTCTACAAACAGAGTTACTAGCACTACATTATATTATTATGCAGTCTATGCACGCAAGGCGAACTGCCAGTATGGGTTGCGAATACGATAAACAAGAGAAATTTGAGGGTGGTAACAATGGTACAAACCTTATACGAAAAATTCACAATCCAATCATTCGCATGAGTCGGGACTCGAACCCGGATCCCTCGATTTCCAGCCGAGAGCTTTAGCCAGATCAGCTACTCAGGCACCCTCTTACAC
The DNA here is from genome assembly GCA_002093875.1 of Calopteryx splendens. Lineage (NCBI taxonomy): Eukaryota > Metazoa > Arthropoda > Insecta > Odonata > Calopterygidae > Calopteryx > Calopteryx splendens. The sequence goes on along the minus strand of LYUA01000202.1, from coordinate 250,071 downwards.
TGTGAATTTCTGAAAGCTTTAAATGAAACAAGATGTTCTTACGAATTGCTGTACATACAATGTCACTAACCATTCGTCGTCGTGCTCACAGCGCCTTCTCTGCGAGGCTTCAGCAACTTATAAACGCTTAAGGTGTTTAAAAATTTTCAAAGAAACTAACAGTAAATTTAGCTGATTCACCCGCTCGCTCCTGCGCATAGATGTGCGAAAAATTCATAATTTTTGCATAGTGAATTTTTTGCATGTGTGTATGCAGCAGCGGGAAACTCCGCTAAAGTCACTGTTAGTTTCTTTGAAAAAGGGTACTAGCATAATTTATTGTTTCATGAGTCGTGTATTTGACAATTAATCAGTTCCTTTATAAAATGGCGTTTAAAGCTGTTAGTTCTACAATTTATGTGATATTATTTTCATAATATCTCCTGCCATAGTACGACGGTGTTAATAATACATTCTCAACACTATCGGAAAAGATGCCAGGTTCTAATATAGTACGCAATAGATTTAAGCTATATTTAGCCTTCGGCTGCATGACGAAATTTTTCTTTTCAATGTTTTCCCTATAAAATGTGCCCCTAGGCATTGCGTATTTTTATCGTGACTTTTCTGCCAGTCAAGTTATCAGAATGGAATCGCCACTTATTACCATTATTCTTGACGAAATTGACTCCTTTTTTATAAACCATGTTTCGCGTTCACTCTTTGCTCGGTTACACATAAGGTTACTAAGGTTACTGTAATGTTGGGACTGACTTATGGATCGTTGATTTTGCAGATTCATAAAGAGTGGTAATTGTTGTGTGATATCTGCTCTGGACCCCCTTCGCAAGACCTACCGTCGCTGTATGACAGACTCTCCTTCCCTCCAAGTATAATCACGGAATTAGCGAAAATGTTTTGAATCACAAAGGTCAAGTTCATTGCTGGGACTCTCAAGGCATCCGTAGGTGCCATTATCACGCACGAAATGACTAGCTAAATGTGAGTCTAGCGTATGCCCATTTATTTTTAAATTTTTCCTCAAGTTGAAGCTGTCTGAGAGCATAATTTATAGAAATAAGAAAATGAGAAAAAAACTGGTAACGCAATTGGTCTGTTGTTGAAGAAAAAACCGTTATCTGTGTTGGAATAGGTATCTGTCTATCTCTCTCCTGTTTTTATTAAATCAGTTATTCAAATAAGCGATATAGAAATGTAACGGTTCGTAAATCTTTTCGAAGAGCGCCAGATTGCTTTGGCCTGAATTCAATATTTCACCTGGCACCTGCATATTCCGCAACTATATTTTTTCCTAGAAATCACCTCTCGGCACTGGCAAACATCCTCGAGGAACCTCGCGCAAGCATCGACCACAACATGGCGTTTTATTTACCCTTGCTAATAATTCGGGATGGAAAAATAAACTGCCACTCGTAGTTATAACAACTCACATAATTTCACGGAATTTTCCTTTGCGATATAAAAATAATTTTGCCGATTCCAATTGTTTATCAAAATGAAAGTCTGTCCCCGATTCACGGACTTAGAACCCAGATCACTCCAGTTGATAGAAAACTATTAATATCAAATATAGAACAAGGCTGCCAAATGGAAGGATAAAATATGCTGAGTATCGCGGTAAACGTCGAGGGGTATTGTCGAAGGTTTAATCCGAACGGGTGAATAGAGTTAGTTCGTTCTGATTTTTTATTTTACGCAGCACAGTAAGCGATCATCAGTGAACTGTATACTGAATAATATGAAACGGCAGAAAGACTCGAGGTAAAAATTTCATCGTTGTATAGAAGAACAAAGGATTACGGTGAAATGCTCGTTTTAACGTAATTTGAGTTATAATTTGACCTTATTTTCACAGGGGGGAAATATTTTCTGCATTATCCGTGTGATTTCGTAATGAAATTTAAATTGTAATAGGGTGAGGACGAAATTGGCACGACAATGTTGGAGCATCATCATCGGTCGTATGAATATTTCTACTCTCTTTTCACCCTGATGACCGAAAGCCTACTTTCGAAGAAGAATGCAGATCACCAAAAGTACAAGTAAAGTGAATACATTTTGTGACCTGCCCTCCGTGTCTTCTATCCGTGTGTGTTTAAGAGAAGTTCTCGTTGAACGATGCGTAAGGAGGCAAAGGCATATATCGCGGTCCATGGTGCTGATTCAACCGTCATTAGCTTCTCTCACCCTGCACTTGTTTATTTCTGTACTTCGTTTTGCATACTATTTTGGTCATCGCAGGCAACCATAACATTCGTATAACTTATCTTTTTCTTAATTGTTTAACGATTTTTATCCAGCCGTAGTGTGAAAATGAACGTTAATAATTTGTGTATCGTCCCTATTTACCTTTCCTTCAAGATACCCGGTAATCGCTGTGTAAAATATTTGCAAGTTTTTTTCTTGAGTAGTCTTTCTATATGGTGATGTATTTAAAAAAATATCAATCATGAAGGTATATATCTAAAAATTTAATATATAACTTAATTTACGTGTAAAAATCAAGACAAAATTGACGGAGAAATACCTATATTTCAATTTTATAGGTTGTATTATCACAAGATTCATATTAATTTCGTAAATAGGACTCGAATTTTGATTAGTAAACGCATTACTTTATCAACAATTATTATCGTCTGTATAGAACACTCCAATTAAAATTAGCAAGATTTTCTAGTTACTTGGAAAAATTAAGTGGTGAGATAGAATTTATAGATGCTGTATTGCGCCTATGAGAGAATTTTTCAATTCATATACAGCTCTTTGAAAAGAGTCATATGGGTTATAAAAGGGCACATAAGTTAAAAGGTTTCTCAGTTTTAAAGTGCGAAATAATTGCTGAATAATTGGCTTTACCCGTGATGGATGACGTGAACTTAACCATCTGAGGGTAAAGTGTAGAAGGAGAAAAGAGAAGTTTTTCCCGGTGATTCGGTGATGAATAAACATTTAATAGCGTCATCGTATTTAAATTAATTACTTTTTCGTGACTGACATTGCTATGGCCCCCGTTCTTTTCATGCTTTCGTTTTTGAACATTATTTGATTTGCTTTAAAGTGAAATTTTATGCCCTTAGTGCAATTAAACCTGGAATGATCCTTCTACATCCATTCCAGGCCAATGAAATACATTTACAATTTCTTATGTATCAACTGGATTGCTAATTTAGGTAGAAGCTTTGTCTTTATGTGGCATAAAACTCGTGTTATACCTACCTCAAATAGGCGCGTGGCAACTTTAATTCCTTGTAATAAACCACCAAGGTGAGATGCGCATATATATGTAACTCAAAATTTGATCCTGTAATGAAAACAAAACTTATGAGTACGTCATTACTTCCTACATGCATGCATATTCAAAATCTTGGAGCCAAGGTGAGCAGGGGGCTTTTACAAAAATATAATCCACGCGGGAGATTGACGAAAAACCGGTTTCAAGTGCACGGTTTTCAAAAAGCTAGTAGTAAATTATTCTATAAACCAGTTGGAAATTTTTTTGGCATTTGGATTTCCTGATCAGTTTCATCTCAACATATTTCACGACCTTGAGCACGCTTGTCTTACGACAAACTTCTCTCACGGGAAGCTCATCGCTCTGGTGGAAGGCAAAGCAGTCACTACTTCCTCGAATGCGCCAACGAAGTAAAAGAGTGGAAATAATTATTGTATACGTAGCCATTGAAAATTTAGGCAACCGGTGAAAGGCAAGAAAATTGGAAATTATCCATTGGAATTTAGATATATGTGGAAAACATTTCCTAGTTAGGGGATTATATCTCTGAAAATCCGTTAAAGTATTAGTTCACGCTCGTGCCAAATAGCAGCATTCCAAAAATTACTAAACGGGGTAACAGGCTAATACAAGGCCATGAAGCATAGTTTTTTGTGGTTTCCACTAAAGCGCGTTCCAGTTAGATAATTTCTTGTACCATCTGAAGTTATTGAGCACAAGTAATTGTATGAGCCAATGAGCAGACGCTAATTATAGTATTGGTATTGGACGCCCAAGAATCTCACAAAACATTGAAATCAAATAGCGTACGCTAGATATTTCAAGCAATGTTTTTGGACAGCAGACGAAAGAATGGTTCCTAGGGACTTGATTATTTTGAATGCCTGATTTTTTTCGGTGATGATTGCCTCGTTATCTTGGAGTGATGCGCGACGTTTCGTGACCACTTCCGGTCAGTTTTCAAAATGAAGAAAAATGCGTGTTCATATATCTATGTAATTGACCTAAGAGGATGAGAAAGCGTGGAAGAGGAGGGATGAGGGGTGGAGGGTTTTTATTTAAAATAATGATCATTGAGTAACAGAGTTTGAGGCCGCTGTTATTGAAGTTGTGGACATTTTCCTTATTTCGATTGGTTCTCCGAGTGGCATAGGTTTCCTCATGATTGATTGATTTTGTATTTTTGAAGTCAATCTTCCTCTATTTATTTGGCCAAATTAATACCCGATTCTATCTAATTTGTAATTATGAGTATTAGGAGTTTTTCAAAATTACGTCATTGACGTGTAGCCCCAGAACTTAAGTTGCTTTAATGCCTTTGGGAAAATTAGCGGCATGCCGGTATTAATATACGATAAATTATTAATCGGGGCACAAAAGCGCTGAATGATTTTAACGACTAATACCAACCTTTTTTAATATATATATATTATAAATCTCTCATAAATCATCAATAAATCCGCTACATAAATCCACCCCCTACCGTACGCCCTTCTGGCGGCTTGCGGGGTAAGGTAAATACGTAATCCACACCAAGCCTCTGCCTTCGAGGAGCTGGTATTCCTAAGTCACTTTAGTGACCAAAATTCCCTATGATGGCTGCTGAAACACATTAATACCTATGCAGATTTATTTTTAGCAACGATTTCAGTTTTTAAAAGAGAAAAAATAATAAAAATGGGTCCTACATTCCTGGGGATTTTCTGGTTGTCTCACTACCAAAAAAAATCACAGCATGATTTTTACAAAAGTTGAAAATATTTTGTCTCCATCAGGATTTTGAACCGGGAACCCTTGGGTTTCTTAGCCGGCCGTAATAGCACTTCTACTCCCTATATTATGACTGTGCGTAGTCTACATTAATGTTCTTGTTATCATTGCGGAAAGGTCAATTCTTCATTAAGTCAAGAAGTCCTGGAAAGTTAATTCACACCGGAAACATTTGTCCTGTATCTGTTTTGCTGTAAAATTTAAACAAGCAACCAATTCTCATTTAATACGACATACTTAACATAACTATCATTTGATAGGGGATAGGTGAATTTTGATCACTCCCACTCTAGGCCAAGGTGTAGTAGTAGTTTTCAAAAACCCTGATGGACTATTGTGAATTACAACACTTCCACCGTATACGAAGTGAAATTTGAATTAGCGATCGTAGCATGGCGAGCTCGTAAACCGACCAACGGGTCTGATAAATTGCTTAGAAAAATTGTCATACTTACATATGCCGATAACATGAATTTTGCAAAAAACAATTGAAAAAGTATTTATAAGTATCTACAACAACTGTAAATTACGCGTACTACGGTGGGTATTGCTCATGTGTCGCATCATGCTGCGACCGAAGTAGCCCAACGACTGTGGGCGTGGTGTTACGAGCCGCATCGTTCCATGTAGGTGCCTACTTGGGTAGGTACCGAGCGTCGAAACCGCGGAAGATAGCCTGACGCCATCCGAACGCTCGTCTCGTAAACACATTTTTGTGGTCGTGGTCGCACTCACTACCAGCTTACTGTAAATACTGACCACCGCCTTATGCCAACTCGTCTTTAAAATTAGGTCTGACGTGTCTTCCTCTGTTCATAATGCGAATTTCTCATTCCCATTTGATCACGACGGTGGCATGACGAGGTGAGCCCGCTCTCCCTGGATTGCCGCGAGACCGGTAGTTTAGAGCTCCCAAATCAAGGGAGTCATCATTGTTTTGACTACACTCGTGTGTACCGTGGGTATATGTATAGACAAACAATTCTCAGGCAAAGAGAGGACTTTGAAGTAGTCTGGCGCTTGTGTGGTTTCCGCTCCCGTGCGTAAATGCTGACATCTCTTCAAGTGTGTCTTTCTCCCTCCTCAACGAATTCCAGCATTCAACCCTCAGATACGTTTTGTGAGCGCTGTGTCGCCAATTTACTCATGGATATGCTTTTTTCAATGAAGAAAAAGTTTAAAGGACAAGTTGACTCCTACTGGCGAGACCAAAAGTTTTGAACACAACAATTTACGTTAACGTCTTTGCCTTGAGCATTAAATACTTTAGGAAATAAATACTTACCGTCAAATAACATTGTATTGTCCCTAAAGGTTTAATCATTCAAGCATTCGCGTAGTCACCTTAAAGTTTGAGTAAAACTCATCTTATGAATTTTGTATTCGCAGAGATGACCCTGAACGATTCGTTCCTGGAGCCAGAGGAACCGCAAATGATGGCTCAGACTATTCGCAAAAACAATTATATTTTTTTGGCACAGGTTGTACATCCGACTACGTCAAATTCCGATGCTCCTAAAAATATAAATACTGATGAGATTTTCAGAACAGCTCCACGCAGTCCTACGGCTGATAAAATGGGTATCCCTGTGAAACACAAGCATCTTTCCATTCGCACACTCGAAGTATTATATCACATAAATATTACTAAAGCAAATCTTCAAAGCCACAATGATCAGGAGTTAGATATTTCACACATTTTTAAAAGCTAAACATACAATCATAGGAACCGATGGTTGCTGGCTGTAGACATAGTAGACCGACGTTTTCCGAAAAGTTATAACATGTATGTGCAGTTGAGAGGGACATATGAGACTTAGTGGTGTTCATTATATTCAATTAAAATTCGATATCTGTCGTCATTTGTGTGTCAGGTGCAAGTCGAATTCATAGGAGCCATTCTTACCTCCAGTATTTCATGGGTAACTCGTAAGAGGAATATGCAGATACACCTAGAAGAATGTTTGCTTCATTTAACGGATTTAGGAAAAATTGAAGAAAAATACTTAGGGAAATTTGAAGGGACAGGTACTATTTTATTTCACTCAATTTAGGCCTCGAAAAGAATTATTCAATCCTAAACTTGATTTGACTCTGCTCTCCAAGTACATCTCCATGTGGCAACCCTTCTTCACGTCTAAGTAATTACTCTTTTCGACAGCTGTTATTAAAATATGTACGCGGAAAGAAGGTACATACTTGAAAGTTTTTAAACGCTACTCTGGATCCCCAATGCAACAGGCAGGCAGGTGAAATTATTTCTGTTCCGTTGAAACTGCCTCAGGAGTTCCAAGAGAAGTTACCTGGTTGTCTTCACGGCCCCATTGTGTGTTGCAAATGCATCTCAATGTAGTTTTTTGGTAATAAACTGAATCTTTTGTCAAATTATCATCTTTTTGCACATTTGTCATACCGTCATGGGCAATTGCTATATCAGTTACGTTTAAATCATTCCATGCGACAGAATATTCCTCTCCCTGTCTGACAAAGCACTTTGAACGTGTTTTAAATCTTGAAAGAATTGAAAAAAATCCAGTGGAAACTGTCTCCGCTTATCTGCAACCATTTCCATCGCTACTTTCCTCCTCCACGTTCCTCCAACCTTTGTAGGCCTTTCCCCACGTGAGTCACATCCTCTGAACGGCTGATCGTTTCTCACCCGCAATTGGTTTAGAGCAGACCCCGGAAAACAACTGTCATGAGTGGTGTCACAGCCGATTCTACCGCCACCAGTGGTGAATTCTTTCGCGCCTCTTTCATTCCTATCATTCGAGACAATCGATGCATGTTTGGTCAAGGTATCCGTTCGCGTCCTGTTGTGTGCGATAGCGTAAGTTTTCCGTCCTCGCAGAGAGATAATTATGGATCTGTATAAGTCGACAGCAAATGTGTGCTGCCGGGAAAATCTCCCGACGGAAACATTGTTAAAGGCTGAAGTCATTACTCGAGTTATTGCATTCATCGAATCACTTTGAGAGAGTGAAATCTTATGCCTAATACCTTTTAATGACTTAATTCTAAATTATCAATTTCAAATATGTATTTGTGTTTTTCTTTTCTCCCATTATGTTTCCTATGGTAACTTATTCTTGGTGTTATATATATATGTATAT
>LYUA01000202.1:201023-218046 GCA_002093875.1 Calopteryx splendens | reverse complement strand
CCAAATTCAATGTTTGGAAATCGTCGATAGAGGTTGCTTTTTGTATTTTTGTTATAAGATCCTATTTTTTTAAGCTGGGAGTGTTAAGTTTAATAGAAATCCCTAATCGATCGCACTTTTCTTCCAACGTCACAGGCTATCCTGAGCAGATGCATTGACTTCGGTCATTCCAAACCTAATTGCAGTCTTTTATCTATGAAAGCGTCTCTCTGGGACCGCCAAGAGTGACACAACCTTAGCTTTCCCCCAGGTTTTTTCTCTTTCTTATTACATGAGGTGTTACCTAGGTTACCGAATGGGATTAAAATAATATTGTTTGTTATAAATTCATTAACCAAGACCTCGAGAAAAGAGATTTAAAGAGCCATTCTTCTTGAATGTTCAGATATACTAGGGAGATAATTACGTCACTTCTCCTTTTGAATTTCACCAATGAAAGAAAAGTTCTGCAGTATGCATTCTTTGCTCCCAAAGGGTGGTAGTTACTTTCTGCCGAAATATGAAAACTTGAATCTCGGGTTAAACTTGGTGATTATTGATTATGACCATTATTATCTTATTTGGCCTTCAAAAGCGAAATTTATTAGTAGCCGGTGTAAAGAGTTGTGTCAGATTAAGTAAATTGATTTCAGAAGTAGGATGACTATCTTGCGTTAAGATTTCAAAGTCATCATATTTATCGTTATTTCTTTAGAGCGTTAATTAGTGTGGTGTTCATCGAAGGAAAATAGAAACAGTTTCCCTAGCATTATTTTCTTGATTCTCTCCAAGGAAATGTTAATATTTTTGACGCTTTGCGGTTTCCTTTGTCAACACTCGGTTCCATTATGCCTCTCAGCATAGGTCTTATTTTTAATAATCCTCATATAAGTAGATAAGTTCTGTCCTTAATACTATATATTATATATTTGGAGTGATAAATAAAACGCGTTTGGTGTCGACTAAGGAACTCCATCCACCAAAATCATTGCATGACCTCGTAAAATAATTAAGTATTTAGTGTGTAAAATTGTTCACAGGGTAGTCACGGGTTTTCATTTATTGCACCAAAGATTACATACATAAAGCCAAAGGAAGTCCGGCTATTGTTGCCGAATCCTTAACGATTGGGCCAAGGTGTAACTGTGTATGCACGCAGAACATCAGATATTTTTGATCAGATGATTTTGGATATTAAAAATTTCCTCTATCTCCCGAACTCTTTTTCTCTTTTTGGAATGCGGCGAGTTTAATTTTGAATAAGGTTATAAAGGTCAGTTCTGTATATCGCGTCGAAGTCTTTTACATTATAAATTTTAAAAGGGGCTTGGAAATGATATGCATTTAGGTGTGTATCCATCCCATTGATATCACGTATTAGCTACCGAGAACGAGCCTCAGAGTTCGTCTTGTTTGCATCTCGATAAACCAATGAAAGGAATGTCAGTGGCTGGTAAGGTCAGTTAAGCTTTGATTTAGACTGTTGTTCTCGTTCGTTCCGCTTTTATTATCTCACTGTTCGTTACTTTTAACGAATCAACAGTCACATATTGAAGAACAATGGAAGGCAGATTCGATTAGAGTTTTTTGTGTATTCTTTAGGCGCAAAAAGTGCATTTTCTCTTTTTCGCGAATTTAAAACATGATCACCTTAATTGAGCCCCTGGGATTTTTTGGGGTTCTATGATGTATGGTATTTATTCTTGAAGGCGAAAATTTTGAAGGGGAGCAGCTATGGACAGATAAATGACCTCATGAATTAAATTATTTGCTCAAATTGACAGTTACATCAGACTTGGGTTGGAAATTATTTCGGAAAAGAAGAAATCCCAATGACTTGAAATATTTTATAAGGAATTAGAGTTGGGGGATTTAAGTCTGGCGTCCAGGAAATGAACCTTAGCCCATCCTTGCAGTTGATGAGTAAGTTAGATTGATACTTCTATTTTCCGCAAGCTCTTTGTGAAAACTACAATTTAAATTTCTCGACTCCAGATTTAATTCCCCACCCGTTTCCTATTCACCATTCCTGCTGGCACAATCTGTAATGCATCTTCGGGTGTTTGAAGAGCATTCGTCCAGTTGTTGAAGTGATGATCTGCGGGTCGTATTATATCGGTCCGACATGATTGTGGTCTCCTAATTTTTCTCAGACATGCGGACCGCGTGTTTCAGTCATTATCATCAGTCGATCATGCTCTCCACAGTAAGTAAAACTTGTTCTCTGCTCCGAGGCATACCCCATTTCATTTTGCCTCGCAGCGCGTTTACGGTGCGGCGTTTTGCAAAGGCGGGGCTCGATGCTTTGAGCACGACCGCCTTGGATGAATGGAACGCGGGACAATCGAGGAGCGGCGATCGGACAGCCGGACAGTGCACTTCGGGACACGCCCTCTCGATCGCGGCGCAGCTGACCGAAAATAATTGCGAACGGACGCTAGTGGTCGACGTGAGGCGGTCTCAAGGTCCTCTAGATCACGCCAATTGAAGGATTTGTATTGCACCCATTTTGAGAAGAGAGCTTTCAAAAGTGATTCACTTAGTGAAACTAATAATGTGGATTCAAAGAAGGTCGCGTGCTCTTATGCCATGGATGCGGTAGTATGAACATTAGAATTAATGTCCTCCGCAGAATCTGATAATGAGCTTAATCTTCATTTCTCCATTCTTTCTGCTGGTATGGAATGAGATTTTAATCGGTAGCTTTACTTTGATAAAATCGGAAAAAAATTATTTCTATATAAAAGTTCCCATTAACGCCAGTAAGGCATGTTTCAGGGAATAATAATAAGAATGAAAGCAGAATATAGTCGAATATTTTCACAAAGATTTTTATTTTTACGATGCCTGGACATGCCATTTGAGCTCTACAATTTAGTTAGTTCTTTCTGGATGCATATTACCGTTTATTACTTTTCTTGATAGTAAAAATTCGATTTGGTCATTGCTAAAACTATCAGCGCTTATTTTTGGTTCGACTAAATTGGATTAAACTTAAGAAAAACCAAAGTTTAGTTTAGTTTTAAAAGATTCCTTTACAGTTAAACTTATTTTTTATCTTAATGACTTACTATGAATTTATTATTTAATTTAATTTTATAAAAAAATATTTCTTTTTACCGTTTCTTTTTTATGTGCTGTGAATATGCTTCTAATAGGAATTTTGAGATAGAAACACTTAGTTTTTCCACATGAACTTTTTACCAAGTTGTTCCACTAAGTGACGCCTGGCAACACCCAATTCTAATTGGAGGTATTTGACACTTCTCCTTAGTTTACATTATTCATTGACGCTTTAATAGAACTTAGGAAATAAAGTGTAGCCTTTAATTTAATTAATTTAGTGCTTCCTGTCGATAGTCCCGAGGAAGTTTTCAAGCATGCAAAAGGAAACCTTTTTAACTCCAGGACCTCGGGGAGTTATCTCACGTCCGAGGTTTTCATTGTCGTGAGCCGAAGTTCTGAAATGCGACACGCTTCCTGCTTTACCTGTGATTATCAGAAAACAATGTTTTCACATCGATTCAAGGATATTAAGGACTTCACAATGAAAGGAGTTATTTTCTTGAGTCCTCTAATACCTGGTTTCCCTTGTTATTAAAAAGGAAAAAGAGGAATTTATAGTTTTGCGCAAATCGAGTTGAATATCACCTCTCCATTTCTATTCATTCCGTGCTTTGTTATCGCGCTATTTTATTACATCTACGAGTGTACATTTCCGGTCGCCTTGAAAAATATGTACATCATCGTACAACGTAATCTAAATGTATTGATGAAGAGAGAAACTGTAGATGGATAGAATGGAAGGGTAAGACAGGAAGAAGTTTAATTACTGCAAAATAAATAAATTACCCTTGAGTGCCCGGGAAATCAGAAAGTTGAACGCCTTTGGCGATGTCCTCCCATGTTTCGAAAATTTTCTTAGGGAAACCTCTTATTGTATCGTGTGACAGGTCTCCGGTATGAATAATGCATTCATTGTTTTCACTCTTCCGCTAATATCATTTCTTTCGAAAATCATTGGTAGAATTTTGAAAAAGTTCCTTTTCGTGTCTTGGAAAAGAATCCATTTCGTTATGTTCGCCACGTAAGCCGTATATAATGATGCCCTGTCGTCGGCTAGCACCTATCGCGAGCGTAACAGCTCTCTGGATTCCTTTTCTGGAAATGATGATCGCATATACCTGCTTACGCTCTCTCAAACCTGAGAAACCTTTTTGTGTGAGAGCCTGCTAATTGCTATTTACCGTCAACAACACTCAACACCTCACAAGTTTTCGTGTGGCGCTTCCCAAGATCCCTCATATTTGTTTTTGATCTGATTTATCCTGTAAATTGTGCCGTAGTTGTTATCGATGTATTCCACATAGGTGTTGTAGAGTGAAATAAAACATTTTCTAATTGTATGTATAATCCTTAGTGAGAGGAATTAGTTGAAGTAAATATTATCCCGTGTAAAACCCACAAATGTAGATTATGATATTTGAATAAAAGCTGAAATATCAACGAGAAAGCTTTTGTAAACTTTTATCCTGTTGTATAGGCAACTTAAAATTCATATTGATGCCCCAAATCGATATGGCTTTACGTTCATTGAGCTGGAACTTCACATTGCAAAATAAAGCGCTATTGATATAGACAACCCCAAGTTTTATATCGCACACTGCAACTTAAGTATTCACATCTCCTGTATCATTAGGGCTCAGGGAATCCAGTAAAAAGTTTGCGGCCGGACTTCGTGGCAGAAAGCTATTGGGATTGTTGTAATTTTCCTCAGGATTTTTATTAGCCATCAACCGGTATTTCTACTTTAACGTGTCAATATCGAGCTACATTTTTGTCTTTTAATCTTAGGAAAGAATCGGAGCTGTTTTAAAAAGTATCCTTTGAGATCCAGGGATTTAAATCTAGATCATCCGCCAACATTTAATGGATATTTCCGTTACCTGAATCCGAATCACAATTATAAGCATTGATTACGTATCTGCCTGTAACAGCGGAGGAAAAACGTTCACATAACGTTTTACATCACGGAGTTTTTATAAAAAGTTTTAAGTACAATTTATTCCCCTTTTGTAACTTTAATATAACTACTAATGAAATCCACGTAATTTAAGACTTATATTTCCCTTTTCACCATTCCCAAAATTTGTACAGTATGGCTGATATGGATACTACATTAACAAGAATACAATTAAATTTCATTTTTTACTAATTGTAACTTTTAAACTATCCCTGCGTTTTCACTTTTAGGTGTTTATTCGGTTATGCAGAGCACTGAAAAAAATAATGTGTTTGGATTTTAGAGGGAACGTGTCAGCATTTAAGTTTTTAGCAGATGAGTAATTAGAAGAAATATATCTTTGCTATGTCACAACGCTACGATGATTAGCCGAATTATAGAGTGGGGATCCATTTCGAAAACCTGTACCTTCATTTAATTGAATTTTTAAAATAATTTATCACACCTTATAAAATAAATCTCAATATGTTTAAGAAACGTTTGAAACGAAAGAAAGAAACCCGTCCTAGGAGGAGTAGGGCTGAAAAGCATCATTTTGCCACTATAAAACGATTAAGATCTGCTCGAAGAGTGGTGAAATCCCATTATTATGTCCCTTTCGTAATTATTAATTACTTCTGGACTGTGACAATAAGTTAATGGTCTCCTAGAGAGGCCTTAAAACGTCATATCAAGTCTCTTTGATCCGATCCTGGCCGCCAAAAAATGAAGGGGAGGGGGGATCACTCCGTCCGTCCCGTAAAAAGACGTGACGTTTAATAGACGATTCCTGCCTGGCCTTCCTCCCACCCATCCCCGCCCCCTCTTCCTCCCCCTCCTTTTGTTCCCATTGCCTCCGCCACCCGCCCTCTCCCTTCCTCCCCTCCCGTAATCCTCATCTTCCACCCCCACTCCACCTCCCACTCCCTCCCCAGTTTCCACGAAAGCGGCAATTTCTGAAAGTGTTCTCGCGTGAGGTCAGGTGAGTGAGGGTCTGGATCTGAGGAAAATCCCCCTTGCCATTGTCGAGCCGCCTTCGAAAAACATGCCAAGGATGTCTCCTCTTGTATAAAATTTCCCAGAGTTTTATTTGTAAACAGTGTTTTATTTTTATATTTTTTTCGGTTTGTCCCCTCCAGTGCAATGCGTCATTTACGTGGTGACGACTCCATGGCCCCCGCCAAAAGTTAACGATGGTTGGTTTTTTCCGTATAGGCGGATGGGGAAGGAAAATATTCCCTGAATGATCTCTTTTGACGTATTTGGAGATACTTGGACTCATCCTCGAATTTGTGGTTTGTAGGTATGTTTTTTCTTATTTTTGTCTGCAAACCAACTTTAAATTTTTGGAAAATTAATGGCTTTTGATATCTTGATTTCTCCTCTCTTTCGCCCGTTCCTTCCATTACTTCTATCTTATTGTTTTCCCTTGCCCTCCCCTAGAACCTCGACCCTGACGTGGTGAAATGGCCAGCGGATTGATGGCAGCCTTTTTCCCCAGAACTGCACTAACGAGAGCAATGATAAATTCTCTATGTAAGATCACTCACGTCAGGTAGATCGAAGGATTGAACGCTGACGAAACGTTGTCAACGGAGCGAGGATGAGTCGGTGAGATAGCAGGGTGAAGACATCTTACTCCAGTGGGTTAGTCATTTAAGTGACTATGTCACGTTGAAAACAGCGTTGAGGAAGGCATAACGAAAACACTTCCTCCGCGAAGTTATAATGTGCCTAGACCATAGTGTGATAAATACTGGAAACTCACTCACGACTCCGCTCACTGGAGCGGATGTCGTGGTCGTCGCAGGTGGAGCCGTGGCCTCTTCGTTCGAAATCACACGGAATCCTTGCATGCTCGAGTCAGCAGCAACATGAAGGAAAACGCCAAAAGAGTAATGCAATTGCTGAATTACTGTCATGAAATGTTGCGGCGATTTTAGGGCAGGGGAGTTGGTAATAGTCAGACAAAAATATGAGGACAAGTGTTATAAAAAATACAGCTGGAAGATTAGTTTGGGATTTCGGGGAAGAGTGCTCGTGACGGCTTGGAAATAACGAGTAACATCAGAATGAATGTAATCACAGAGGTTATTTTAGTGAGAATCAGGATAGATATGTATATTTACAATTCCTAATATTTAAGACGCACAATTCAGGGGAAATATCCTCATGCTTGAGAGTAGGGATTTGGCTAAGGGATTTCTATGTGGAAGCTTCCATGAAAATATCTGATTAAAAAAAATCTTACTGTGACAAAACATTTGTGCATTGAATGATATTATTTCGTGAAACTTTGATCCAAATGCAAAAATATAGGTATAAATAGTTATCAAAACGTTCTCGTTTTCAATTGAAAATATTAAAAAGAAAAATTGATCATATTTAATTTTTGAAGAAGCAAGCTTTTACTTTTATTTATGGAGGGTTCGGTTCAGTGACTTCGGGCATCTTCAGCCTTACCCAAGCTATGTAATTTTTCGGCCCCAAGATTTAACAGGGGAACAGCAAATAGTACAAGTAAATGCCTCCTCCCACCAACTGTAGCTGGCTGTATTGGGCTGGAACTGGCCCTGTGCGTGAATTTTTCACGCCGTTGAATACTGCAGTTTTTGGTGGTTTGGTGAAATTTTAGTTATCCCGACAGAGAATGGAAATAGTTTTTGAGTGCACTGTATGAAAATGTGAGAAGTAGACGATGAAGATAAGTCATAAGGAAACGAAAATATTGATTTTCTCAAGAATTAGGATCTGCTATAACTAATTAAATTAATGAGACTTATTTGACATGAGTGGAATACGACACTGATTTGTGCACTATTTTCGACGGGGGCATGAGGAAGGATTTACAGTGGGACGTTTGAAGCTCTAGTTGAAGAGATAATTTTGCAAAGCTTGGAAGATGGAGAAAAATACTAAGGATTTATGTCGGCATGAAGATAAGTAAAAAAATATGAAAAAATGGATAAGAATAGCGTGTAGGGCAATAGGTGTTTTGCACAATTGTATGTTTACTTCATCTTAAAGTTAGAGGCTTCTTAATTTATCAGATTTTAACTTGTTTCATTAAGTGAGTGAGGGACCGTGATTGATCACATTTGCTTAACGCCCAGTAAATATGAAAGATATTGAAAACGTAAAATTAAGTTAAATGTAATGGCGCTGGGAACCCTAGTAAAGTAGAGGGGAAATTTAAAAAAAATTCCTTGATGTATTTTGATATTGGGAACGGAACATTTAAAATTAGAGTACTACCAGTTTTGTTGCTTGAAAAATTCTGATTGGTTTCGTAAACATGGATGTATCTATGTGCTCTGGTGTATGTTAAGGTTTAGCTCTGAGAATCATGCAATATAACTATTTTGGTGGTAATGGTAATAATGATGTACTAATTTGACGACTGGTCCAAATCTTCACTCGGATCTTACGAAATTTGGGAAAGAGCCATCAATGGCTTTAAGAACCTGGAAAGGTTAAGTAAATTCATGAATCTAGAATTGTTGCAACCCTGTAAACCGCAATGGCTAGGTATTACCCCACACCGTAGCGAGTGTGTCGGTCGTAATTGATGGAGACCGGCGCCATCGTAATTATTGTCCTCAAGTCTGTAAAGAAATAACTTCATGTTCCGCAAAATTACTTTAATTTTCCTTGTGCGATCAGTCTATCTTCCCTCATGGTGATATGTTTAATATCTTGACCTTGGCGCGCGTAATCACCTTTTGAGCACTGTGATATTCGCGTCTGTATCCGCGTTTTCGCAATTCGTTAATCTCTTCGGCGCCTTCCGTCCGCGAATCGTTCGCTCTCCGCGTGTAATTTCGCCAGAGACTTTGGAGGCAACGATTGTTTCACCCCCCTTTCAGGATCGGGACAGTTATAATTCGGGATTGATCCTATCAAATCCTCAGTCCAGCTGTGAGTGGAGGAAAAGATACCTCCGTGGGAAAGGTTGCATAATATAGCCTTAGAGCGGGGTAAGTAGCTTTCCGCTTAATTCATTCAGGTATTTAGCGTTCGGCACCAGCGTATCGGGAAATGCCTTCACCTTACCCTTTTGTTTCCTGCATGGTGACGTCGTCGTCACGCTACTTTGGTCCCCTTAACCTTTCCAAGGCCTTTCCTTTGTCCTCTCCCGAACGCCCCTCATAACATCTGCTGTATCCTGCCACCCATCCCACCCTCTCTTCTTCCGTGTCCATCATCACCCCGTAACTTCCCATCTCCCTCGTCTTCCTGACGACTATCGGGAAACTTAATGAGATCAGATTTGTTTATGCATAAGGGAAACAGGGGAAACCTTGGATCAGGCAATCCCAGGTGAAACAATTATGCAACCTTTTCATCCCTTCCAAAGATTATTGTCTACGGTTTTAATAATTCCTATGCATCCGTTGATACCATTTCCTCTTAAAATTGAGTTGGCTCATCTAGTTATGTTTTTGATTTGCCAATAAATTCTGATATAAATGTTATATAAAATTTGAATAATCAGTACATTAATATATGTCGGAAACTGGTCTCTAACTGGATAGTTGCATAAGCCTAAATTGCTAACAAATGTATTAATTAAAATTTTAATTGAATAGAGATTATCAATTTCGATTATTTCCAAGATTAATCCTTCCGTAGCCGACATGAAATTTTGAACAGTCGGAGCCGGGGACGAACGAAAAATCTTTCGTAGTAGTGAAGTTTCTTTTTCGAAAACTGGCAGCAACCTTTTTGCCCTCGAATATTTCGGTTTAGTTTAAAACGGATATTTTATAGGTCACATTAGCTTGATGAATGCTTGAATTAAGTTTTCACCGAAACCTGCTTGGAGTCCTCGCCTTATAAGTCATTACATGTCTCAATAAAACCATCATCGTGAGCATTAAACCTGTGGTGAGAGAGTGGATCTCACTTTATAGGATACCCAGTGTTTGTGTGTGAAATCATGCGATCAGTGCATAATGTTAGGCGGATTTCCTTATCCTGCGTTGAATACGGAGTCCGAAATATCGCATAATTGGTCGAGGTTCTCCCGGATTTTAAAACGAGACGATGTGTAGCCAAAAGCTCACGAGGAATCATGCCCTCGTAACTTTATCACCTTATATAAATGAAGCTGATTCAATTTTTTTAAATTATGTCATCAACAGTTGTAGATTTTGATATCCATTCTAGTAGGTACCGAAAACCCAAAGAATGACTGAGTGGATAGTAATATTTAGTCAGTGAGGGACTTGTATCAAATATTATACCTGCAAATTATAGAGATTAGTTCAGGCCGAGTCCATTCACGAAAAATGATTCTTTACATTGATGTAACACTGTTACCGCTTCCCCAATCTTACTTTTCCACTTCATTTTTCATTACCAATCAACATAAATAACGTTTAATCTATTTGAACTTTCCGTTTTTTTCGTAAATTATAATCGACAAGTCTTTTACTAATGGTTCCTGAGGAAAGGAAGAAAATTAGAAAGTAATATAGTGCACACTGTGATCGGAAAATATATTTTTTGAATAGTCATTCTTTAGTTTTGCAGCAAAGAGTGGAGGCAAAAATTGTCAGCCTTGATTTTTTTGAAGATTTCTTATAAAAAAATAATAATTCCGATCCCACGTATCTTTTTGTTTTTCAAAACCAACATTCGGATTAATTTCTGCCGTCGTCGGTATCCAGTTCATTTCTGCGACTATCATTAGTTATTACATCTGGCTTTTGTCGACTTGAAATTATTTTTGGCAAACTTAGAGAAAATATTTAACTCTTGTTATGTCAGTGCATAGAATACAATTGGTTTTTCATAAAATATATCGTCCTTATTAGACTTTTATCTTAGATTATTTTCTAGGTATATTTGCGTGGTGTATCTGTTGTTAAATGTCTTAAATGGGGTAACTGGGGTTACATTTAGGTAGGGAACTGGGTTCACTTGTTACGTATGGACCTGTAGCAAGGTCATTCGAGACGGAGCTTTTCTGATTTTCGTAATGAAAATCCCTTGTTCTTTTCAAGAATTTTAGTATAGGTTATCATGGGGTGTTTCTATTGCCCTGCCAAAGATATTTTCACCACATTTTCATTCTTGATTTAATGGGATGATTTATTCCTAACGCGTTCAACGTAACTACCTTGCTTTCTTTTCGGCTCACAAAATACCAAATGCCTTCTGCGGAAGTTTAGTTTTCTCCCTGCAAATATGGATATAATAGAGATATATGGATCATCCAATTTTTTTATTTTATCTAATAGACGCGCAAAGTATTTCCAAGCATTCAAGGGGGAAGCTAATGTTCGCCCTGTATTATGAATGAACGCGCAATAAGTCTTAGCCGTCGATAAAGGTTTAATGTTCTCCCACGCACTAACTATTACGGACCACACACAAGCGACGATTTACTAATTATTCGGACCACGTCCGGCATTGCACAACACTGACTTGTCCTTTATATACGTTGTATTGTCCCAGTCCCCGATCTGAGGAAGAATGCTTCCGAGTAAAAATGGAACCGCCCGTATTTTGAACGGGCTATGAAACCGCCGTAAGCATTTGATAATAAATACATATTATGCCATTTAAATTCCGTGCCAATATCGTTCCGATTATGCATTCGTGATGTCTTGCGTGATCATTGGCTTCATTCAGGCTCATCCCCGCCGGAGAAGGAAGCGCATTCAATACCAAGGTCGCAATGGAAGGGGAGTGGAATGGGGAGGAGGTCGTGATGGCAGAGGTGGAATGGGCCGACACAGAGGGAGTTGAAGACACCGCCGGCTTGGGTGAAGAGCATGAGGATGTGTGGTTATACCGATTCATTATATTATTAGTGGTAGAAAGAAGTGATTGAGAGAACATAGAAGTGAGCGAAATAAATACGCAGGAAGAAAGTTATGCAGTTCGTAGAACCAAGCCCGGCAGCCACATCCACAGCACCTAAACATTTCTGTGTTTGAAGATCATGCGACCCTGATGAGAAATGCATAAACAGGCTAACTTAGGAGGCTGATTCGACTCATTGGTTGGTTGATTCGACTGATTGGTAGATTGGCGTGAATAAAAGCCGTCTTATCACTTCAAATCGTGGTGACATGTCGAGTCCTATGTCGGACAGGGAATTAATGGTTACTTCGGAATTGAGATGGATTCGGTGTGGTAAGTATATAATTATATTGAAAAAATAGCTCAAATATAGATGAACCTTATGTTATTAACAAAATAGTAGATGCCACATCTCTGGGATGTTGTAGTATCCCCAGATTCTCATTGATGCGAATCACCGAAGCGTAATTCGAATTGAAAACATGCCGATAGATTCCCGCTGCTGGAAGCCAGAAAGTCGAAGTCAGACGCTGACGACTGCTATTGAAGAGGATACCTGATTAGATGTGAATTAAGATTTTGTTCGTCGATTATGCAAAATTTACCTTTTCGTCGAGGAATCTTGAGAATTCTTACTTGTGGCTTTGAATCATGTACATATAACAAAATAGCATTTATCTCTTTGACTTACTGAGATTAAGAGGATTGGGAGGAGCCTTGGGTACTAAATTTGTAATGATAAATCGATTCCTCTATTCCTTATTTTTGATTGTTCAGATTCATTGTAGTTTCTTTCTTTTTTATTACAACTGCGTTTCAGAATATGATTGTTGGTCTTGTCTTTGTCGGACTTGAAGTCGGTCGTTACCTATTAAAATTCTGATAGCGATAGTGAGGTGGTGGGTGCCCTCACAATCAGAGGGTGGAGGCTCTAAATTTGCATTGGGCATATATGTTGCGTTGGTGCTCTGTTTATATGGATTAAACAGTACAGTGTAATATTATCCGTTAAAATACACGAATCTGAAATCTACTACAACTATCGATTAGCATTTTAATTGCTATTGCATAAGTGTTAGTGGTGTTTTATCCTTCAGATGACGTGGTAGTCCGAATTGTATCCAACCGTCGAAAACCCTAAATGAAACGTTAGCCGGCGTCGGAATACAGAATGCCCTCGAACCGTGGTGCATTTGGCATTCGAATGCACGGCACGTCAAGTGTCTTCCAGTTCGGCTTATTCGTTGAAGCCGTGGCTGGTGGCTCTGTTACACCGTTCGTGGTTATTATCCCCCGATTGTAAGCATCTCTGCTTCGTCCTCTGCCATAGCCGTCCACGTGCGTATGACTGCACCCGACGATTCCTGCCCACCTCCCCGCAACGTGCTCGCCCGGGCCACGTGACCGGCCATTGTCGGCACGCGTGATCCGAATGCCCGCGGTTGCCTCATGAATGGTTCTCAGCGGGCGTGCTCGGGTCCCGAGCATTTCTGTGTGAGGTAAGCGAGGACCGCGAGCCGGGATTCCGCAGAGATGCTTCACCCCTAACCGGCTGATTACCCTCGGACGACGACTACGCCCGGCCAGCCGGTGGAGCGATCGTTGCGCTAGCCCCCCGCTTGTTTGGCGCGTTTCCAGATCGCGATAGTGGTCCCGACCCTCGAGAGGACGTATCGTGGGTGTGAAGGATGCCTTTTGAGCCCTCGGCGCCCGGTGCCAAATTAATATTAGTTCTTTTCATCTCGGGTTTCCAAGTGGTTACCATTTTGTCCAGCTGTCCAATGTGATTGCATTTAAGACATTTATTTGAACGAGTGAGAGTCGTAATTTGTCACTGTCGGGGGACCCAGGAGAGCGTAAAAATGACTTTGCTAGGAGGAGCAGAATTTGTGCTCGTGATTATTGAGATCGACCACAAACGCCTAGCGCCTTTCACTTTTATTTTGTGCTAATTCCGTTTGTGAATTCCCTTCTGGTGGATCTATTGCTTCCATTCTTTGTGTCCTCTCGCTTCCCGCGAGTGGATACAGCTTCGTGCTCACAAAAAAATTGAGCACGACCACCTAGAATATTTGATGAAAAAAGCATCCCTCTGAGAAATCAAGGATTGGGAAATCCTGATCTCTGTAATTTATTCTTAGTTGGTTAGCAATCGAGGTGTGGGTGGTTTTCGAACATACTCTGTCTCAATCATTATTTTATTTTGTTATTTTTTAGCTGTTTTCAGGTTTGCTTATTTTTTCATTTTTAATTCAGTTTTAATGCTAGGACAGAGGGCCTAACGTTAACGATGTATCAAATCAAGTGCCAACCAAAATAAATTAGCAAAAATGCTGTTGAATGCGTAATGCTACATAATCAGCGAATTAAATTAGGCCGAGATAGAAAAAAACATTCAAACAAGAAGAAAATGGCGCTAGTGAGACCATTTAATAATAACATTTCGTGAATTTTGAATCCTCAGAGTAATACTTGTCATATCATTCTGTCTATATTTGTAAAAAAAATGTTTGAGAGCAATCAATTTTGAGAATTCCCAGCCAAATATTCAGTTGCTTGCAAACTAACCAAGCTCAACGACAGAGGAGAAAAATGAATCTCGTAGGAAGCTACCTGAGACCTAAAATGTCTTTTCTTCCTCCTATCATCCCGCACGTTTTAGAATTCGCCACAGGCGCAGCCTACCTTATCTCTTTCGCTCTCTCTCCCTCTCCACTTTTCCCTTTTTTTATTTCCTCGCAAAATCCACGGCGAAGTCTGCTTCCGGGGGAATGCGGTTTTGTCCAGAGTCATTTTTAGTTGCGGGTTACTTTTTTTTTCAATCCCCATGAATCGGGAAACAGATCCAGATCGTGGAAGAGGAAGTTTTTAGCGACTCATGGAGAAGGACAACGGTGGAAAAAAATAAACATAAACGGAAAAAATTCCTTCGCCGCCACGCACGAGTCGGCGGTGTCGAACTAAGGGAGGGGAGACGGGGTGCGTGCCCACGCGTCCTCGCGCGCAGCACGCACGCACGTGTCGCTTTTTCCGGCCGGAGGAAACGTCACGTATCTACCGTGCCACAGTCCCCGCCTCACCTCGCGACTCACCCCTCTCCTATTGGGTCCGGCATGCCCAATCTGTTCCGTCTTCTTCTAGCCCGCTCACTGTGGCGACACTCCAAACTTCAACCAGATTGGAATTGTAGGTAGAGCAGTTAGTTGTATATATTACATGTTTATGATGCCAAAGACATTTCCCATGAGTGTCAACCCATTTGAGAACCATTTGAGAAAGGAATAGTTTAATTAAAAATATTAAATCATTGGCTAAAAAACAAAAATTTAATCATTTCATTACATTTTACGAATTTTGTAAAAGGCGTGATAGGAATTATTTTTTCTCACTCGGCCATTACGTGGCTGAGGGCTGATACAAATTTATGTTTCTTGATAGTCCTATCACAACACTATTGAATACCAAAAATTTAAATTTAATTATAAGTACTAGTGATATGATTTAATTCGAAATTGTTTGGAGCATATTAAACGTTAGCAGACAAGTGTAAACATAATACAAGTTTTACAAAATCCTTATTTTTAACCCTATTCACTTACTCATTCGCAAAACGTGCCGTCATCCAATTATTATTTTCAATAAATATTTTATTGCGTTCATCGGCTTATGAATACTCACCTGTCTGGAACCCTTCCGATCTGAACACGTTTCGCACCTCCTTTAAACCCCGGCTGCCTCATTCATCCATGATTGAGAACGCATTACGGTTCAAAGAGAAACAGCGGAAGTTGACGTGTGAGGATAAACTGTTTAGTGTGACCGAGACTCAATATTTTGCCTCTCAATTGTATATGATAACTGTACTTGCCTAGCCGCCCTCAATCTACACAGTTATTCTCTTGAAAAGTAGTTTTATTTGGTTGAAATTGTTTTCTGTTGTATTGTAGTTCCTAATAACTTCAGTTCGTTCGCTGAATATATTATTATTATATAACTTTGATCATTGAACAATAAAGAATGTTACAAGATTTAGATAAGGCTAATTTCCTTTTGTTTGTGACTTAAATCGACAAATAAAACCGGTAGAAATGAAAATTAGGCTGAAAAGAAAAACAAAAACCATAAGCTAGAAGAAAGACCAGGTTGAATGTGAGGCCGAATGAAACAAAGAAAGCCGTTTCTCATGGGCAATCAACGTTCCAATTTCAATTCCACGAAATCTTTCCTGAGCGTTCACTTCAAATGGACTTGTCATTTGAATAGACCTCGGGGCAGTATCGTGCGCAGTGCGCATCGCATCGGTACAATCATCCACAGACTTTCTCCTCAGGAATTTAAAAGTCACCGACTTATTTATATGGGTATTATTTTTAGCTGCACTATAAGATATGAAAGTGCTCGATTTCATCTGATCATCGAAACCTCATTTCCAGCAAGCCGACTCGCTAAGTACGCGGAGTGAGAGCGTTTCGATAAATTGGCCCAGTGTGTTTGTTTGTTAATGTATTTGTACTACAACCATCAAGACCACTACTCGAAGTACGAGAGAACATTCATCGCCGATAATACTCACGATTCATCTCCATCGTTCATTTCCCCTTGGAGCATTTTCACCTGCGTTTCCTGCACCCTTGTCGACCGTTCCTGTTTCAAATTCATATCTCGATGCCCTCTTAGCGACCGGATGTTTCATAACCAGAGTAAACTTTCTCAACTCGAAGCACAAGTCCGCACTCACGCGCCATTGATCTCACTTTTTCTTGTCGTAATTATTTTGACGCTGGTGGTTTTCCCTATCGCACGTTCGAGTAATAATTTAACCGCCTGATAACTGTAACACACTCCTGTTTCATAGTTTGCCTGGGGTTTGAAGAGGGTCGTATAGACGTTGTCACAGCTGATGTCAAAATACTGAAAAGTGTTTTTGCTTTCCGAACGCGGAAAACGCGCTTTTTCATGCAACTTGAATGGGTGGATTTTTGTTATGCATCGTGAGTTCGTTTTTAATCACTTGCGGTGAACATTTATGGATTTATGTCACGAAAAGTGGTGTCGAAACTGTTTCTGCGCTGAATGTTTCTTGATTGGAATTAAAAATTTTGTGAGATCGCGTTGCTGCAAAAAGAGTCATTTTGATATGATAAAAAAGCAAATACGCGTATCATTCTTGCTTTGTTAATTCCAATGGTCTGTTTTAAATCTCCACCGTACTCTTTATCTGCCAAGTGT
>LYUA01000202.1:155296-175437 GCA_002093875.1 Calopteryx splendens | reverse complement strand
CATTACTAAATTAGTTATTCATAGGAATTCTGTTCCTACTGCAATAAATCTGTGCGAAAATTTCCCGTTTTAATTGCATAATGGGTGACTATGATTTGTGATTTACATGTAAATCTCCTTATTAAAAACCCATTTTTGAACGGAGTAAGTGATATTACGCACTGCTGTCCATCATTTTGACATTTTTAAAGTAAAAACTGTGATAAAAGTATTATATAAATTAAAAAATTATATCAAGAAATCTTGTAATGGCTCAAGTATGATCATAATTCCAAATGGAAAATGTTACAAGGCAGAATGCTTTTAAATAAACGTACTACCGATTCACCAATAAAATAAATGATTTTTCGTAAATAACCCTAACTCGGGTTATTTACGTTTTTATGTACTATGATCGGAACTATGAGCGGGAAAATGTAGTAGTGTATTAGTGGTTTTTTCTAATGAATTATAAAAGTTGAATCTGTAAGCAGTGGTTTCTGACTCGATATCGTTGGGGAGCCACTTCATTAGTGTCTCATGCCTGCCTTTGATCCCACATTGTCCGGGTCCCACTTTACATCGGACTCCTTTGGCTACTTGGCTTTGGTTGGGATTGGCTTTGGCTACTGCCTATAACTCATAGGTTGATATCAAATCCTTTTTTTAGATTTATTGTTAGATATATCATTTTATTTTGTTTTAAAAAATTTTGAAAATCTTAAAATATTCTTTTAAAAGTTATTAAATGCCGTAATTGACTCTATCCTGTGAATTTTAGAAAGCGAACGAAGAATAAATAATCAATCTAACACCTCATTGAACTGTGCTAATGCGCTAAATTTGAACAAAACTTTACAGTTGCAGTGCGTGGTATCGTGGTATCGTGACTCGTTGCGAGGTTTTATGGAGTGAGAGAACTATGTGAAGGTTTGTTGGAAAACGAATTCTTTTGTAGTATAGGTAGAAGTACATTTGACTGATATAATTGCTTGTAAATTTGGCTTCGGCTGAGAGTTTCATTTAATTACTGAGAATGAACTTAGGTAATATCCGATCAACTTAATACGGATATTCCGTAAACAGACTTTAAATCAGGACCTTGAATTTTGCCGAAGGAAGAATAGCAAAATTCAAAGATTGTGTTTTTCTGGAGGTTATTGATATAGGATGGCTTATGTGGGGGCTGTCTGAGGTGTGCCTTCTGCTGATAGGACTCTTAAAGCACGGCGCAAAATTTTGGCAAGCACTGAATACCTCCACATTTTGTAAAGGAAGTTCATAATATTTTCTTTGAAAATACATGACATTTCTGTTTACATAACGACGTTCTGTAGAAGTTTTGACTAACAGCCGCAGAATTGATAACGGATCTTTGAATAATTCGCCTAAGTTCCGAGTAACAGGACGAATGTTGAGGTGCACAGGTGCATTAAAAGAAAAGTGCCTACAGAGGGAGGAGACGTGTTAAATATGAGTACGACCCATGCAGAGGAAGCCTGAGGACGAGAAAGGGAAAGGAGGTGGGGAAAACATTTACAACTTCAAGTGCTAAATGGACGCGATAAGAGAGGAAACATTGGTGTCATCCTCTCTCTTGTTGCCGGAAGTAACGGGTTTACAATTCAAGAGCAACTATAGGTCAGTCTGAAGCATGAGTGCTGGTCAATGTCTTGGAAGGCGAAATGTTGATGAGGTAGTAAAACGAATGTGAAATGATGTAACTTAATAAGGTGTAATGATCGTGAAACAAATTAGCATGGTCGTAAACCGGTTCTAAGCTGTTAAAACCATAGGGGAAATCAATGGCGCTCTCTGGTTTATCTCGTGAAATAAGAATCCGGGTAAATACGTTTGAGAGATTATCGCCTTTCGTTTCCTTTACTCTTAAATCTTGATGTTTTTGGAACGACTGTTACGAAAAAACTTTGGCTTAACTTTGATTGAAACTAGGGAAAAGTGTGTGGCTTTGAAACAGAACCAATTAAAAATATTAGTTCTGCGAGTATTGCGCAGTTTGTATTGGCGGAAGTGGTTAGAGAAATCCAATTCACTCAAAGGTACATGGTGATCTTCTGAAACCTGACGCTTTGCACTCTAGTTATACGTTTCACTCTGCACGGTGGCCTTCCAGCTCAGCAAGTGCTGTACTACCAACGAACTTGTACTATTAACCGCCTTAACCTTAGAGACACTTTTCGCTTTCGTTTCGTCGACGGGTGCAAGTCAAGACCGTCGTGGTGCGTCTTAGAATTTCAACGGCTGCTGAGGTTTGTTCTATAATTCGCGAATTTTTCAAGATTTACTTAATGGGAGTAGATTGAGTACCTTAACCTTAATACTTGAGCGTAATCCGAAAACTAGTACATACCTAGTTTGGCAAGGTATTGTATTTTTAGTTAACTCAATAAATTTAGTTAACACGCGTGTGGCTATTTTATTTAGGAGCAGATTCTTATTTTAAACCGTAGGTCATCACATAGTATCATTATCGGAATATTACGCCAGTTGGTGGGATTTTGAGGCTAATTTGATTGCCAAAATTTTCTTTTTTAAATACCTACTGCCCTAAAGTACTTGAAAAAAAAGAAATAAAAGTAAATATCCTACGTTTAAATGTAGTCTTCGTTAAATGCTGGCCGGTTGACTTGTTTCTACTGCCATTCTACGTTCATTTATTTAGTTGGTAGTTACGTACTTCACCCGCCAACGTATGAATTGGTTTTCAGTTAAGTTTATTGTTAACTAAAAGGAAACAATATAAGAAAATGTTATATGATAGAGTAGTGTACATAAAAAAACTAGTCACAAAAGTTAAAAATCATGAAAATATCAGAGCATGAATTCAAATGCTCACGATAGTCCTTAGTGAATGTACAATAGGGGATAGTTTGAATAAATTAACTGATAATTGATATAAAAGGAAAGTTTCCCTATATCCCTAGAACTCTTGAGTCGTCTAGATAACTGAGCCACACCTGATGCCTAGTCAATTCGTAACGGATCTTGCGGGTTTATTCCCGTTTTCTCCACTGGCCTGAGAGACGTCTTTGCATCCTTGTTTGGGATATTGGCCATCCATCCAATGGCGGTGTTTTCGCAAGCAGCCCCTCAGCACACTCCCACGGTTGTTTCCGCGCAGTTTTGACTCCCGCCGCCGATCGTCTCCACCACGCCCCTCCATTGACGCCGGAGAAGTGTCTTTGACCGTTGGTGCTGCTGTCCGTGGGATTCAATCTAGTCTCCAACCCACGTTCCTTCGGCGTGGATTTTCAACCCAGATATCCCAATAATTGTGTTACACTTTCCTGTCCACCATGACAATCAGCAGTTGGGTGAGGAGAGCGGGAGGTTTTTTTCTTAAGAAAGCAGGGTAGTTATCGAAGGCGAAGGGAGGAGGAGTGAGGGTGGCGTCGTCAAGTGGCGCGAGGTGGTAATACGAATGATACGAGGAGGGGAAGGAAGGTGGAGGACTGGGGTGGGTGTGACCCAAGAGTGGCGGAAGTGGGGGAGATTGGGTTGGTGGTGGATTGGGAACATACGAATGGCTTCATCAGGGTGAAATTGAGACTCTCTGATTTCTCTTACGTTCGATCCCGCGTGGTGCGGAATTATAAAGCTTCACAGGCCACATGTTGCAAACCATTATGGGAATTAAAAGAAAAGTCTCGGGTATCACTTGCGGCGAGGGACATCCGGAAAATTCTTTCCGGGAATCGGAAATAATTTTACCAGCTAAGCGGGGATGAGGGTGGGGGGGGGAGTTCCGAGGCTCGTGAAAAAGTTCGAGGAATAAATCTTGCGAGATGCCAGTCACTTGAAGCAGAATGATACAGTAAACGAGAGGGGGCGGTAATTGATTGGATACTTTTTTTGGAAACGGACGGAAATGACACCTCCAGCCCGTGGAAATATATTTTTTTTAATAATATAGTTTTACTCGCCATTAGCTGGCGGAATTCTTCTCTTCGTTTTGAGGGCGACAGTAAACCTCATTTCTGTCTGGGAGCAAAGTAAGATTCCCGCCTTCCGATTTTCCCGCTCAGCTGATACCCTCCGAGCTTTCGAAAAAGCTCTGGAGTTCATCGTCGGATACGTAAGGTGGGAGCGGGGACGGAGGGCGCCGTACTACTACTGCGGCTTATGGCGCAATGAAAGCAGTGCGTGTATAGGAAATGCATCGAAATTGTCGTCATGGCGCGTAGCGTATGTACGTATCGGCCGTGCGGGGAGAAAAGTGGGCCAAGGGCAGGAGGGCGTGCATTGGGAGCTAATGGCAATGGATGGGAGGAGGGAGGGGGTGTTTCGCGTCGAAGATACGGGGAGGGGAGGAGGATAATAAGAAGGTGGATCAATGGGGGAGTGGGGGTGTGAGGAGGAGTGCGAGTAGGAGGAAACTGAGTGAAATGGAGGTGAGGGAATGGGAGCAATGTTCTCAATTTTAGTTGTCTTTTGTCGTAAGATCCTTTCGGTCCTTGGCTAGTATAAAAAAAAAACTATCCCACCGCCACTTATAAAAAAAACGTCTTTATAAAGATTTTGGCTAAGTCCACACTACACCTGGAAACGTTCCTGGATAAGAGAAACACAGACACTGTGCAATTTTCCACTAAATAATATTATTAAGTGGAAAATTGCAAAGTGTCTGTGTTTCTCTTATAAAAGAAATATTTCTGTCGAATACCCATTTGTCGTTCTTTTAGATTATCCAGCAGCGATATATGTATCGTTATAAATTTACTTGCTAGGTTTTATCTCTCGGAAAAATTGATTTAATTGAAAAAAATCCGTCATTACCGATTAATCGTAAGTGAAGTATTCATAATTTATTGATATGTACTATTTTTAATGGTACTCAAGATGCTGAAATATCAATGAGGATTGCGCTATTTAGAAGAGCGGATCATCGGCCCGACTCCATAGGGCACGCAAAATCTAAATTTCATTCAGCGTGACAAGGCCACATACGAAACAAGGTTGAGGTACCAGGCTCACAATAAATAGACTGCTCTAAAAGCCATTATAATGGAACTGACCGAAGCATATATCATAAAGTATACTATCCTACGTTAAATAGGTATTAATGACTCAGTAATTGAATTCTACTCAATGAATTTGTTTTTTTTAATTGGATTATATAATTATTAAAGGTAGGGAAGATCTCCATACTATGCAAGAAACCTGAAGAATTTTGTAAATGACAGCGTAGATTTGCGGGCTGCTACAGAGCCTTTTATACGGTTTATATAAGTACAGACGAAACTGTAATCCGTGTATGGATGCGTTGTAGGTTGGGTCATTCGTAATATGAACGTGATATAATCTTGTTTTTGATATTCTAATTATTTCCTCTTCGTTTAAATTAGAACCATCCCAGAATTAACATCCAATCAGTTTGAATGCGGCGCCATGTCTTCTTGAGTATGGGTGGGAGCATGGAATACGGAGGGGGGGACCTCACGCTCACCCATCTTAGGGCATCCCAAGTATCGTTCCCCCAACTTTCACAAAAACTTTTAAAATAATAATAGATGCTGAAAACGTTAGTTGGCTAAGGGTTGTTAATTACATCTTGCTTTTACATTCTGCAAATTCTATGTACGCACTTAATATTGCTGCATGTTTTCGACACACGTAAATATAGCTCATAAGTAACACGATCAATTAAAAATGCATGCAATGTGACGTTCATATATTCTTCCTACGTGCGTTTAATTGAAATCTACGCCTTTAGTATTGAGGGCAAGAAACGAACCTGGAAAGGCCAATATCATGGATGAAAAGTAATGTTGTGCGGTCTCTCGATCCAGAGGAATGATTCGGTAATAAGAGAGGCAGAGAGATATGGGTTGTTTTTTTTGGACCTCCCTATATTTTTAAACTGCCTCACACTACCTATAATTAATTTAAAAAATAAATACGCCATCAAGAATGGAACCTTTTAAGAGAGTTGAAGCAGTCGTATTAATGGAGAAAAAATCAGCGTGGTAGGTTTTGCCGAAGATTTAGCCGTACGAGCGAATATATGTAGGTAGTGGGTGCCGATGGACCTAAAGAGCAGGTTTGGAGAAAGCAAGACTGATAGTTTAGGATAAAATCAAGAACTCACCTACTGGTTTATGGCAGAAGGAATTATGTACCAAATATAAAACGAAAAAGGAAGATATTTGTTGCTTGGGAATCCGGATTTCCCGCGATGAAAAAGGCGAAAAGGAAATCGTAAGGAAATCACTGGAAATGAAGTAATTTACAACAGGAGACTTAATTGAGTTATTCTTAGTAAAATATGGTTACGAAATTCAAATTTAAATACCACTTAATGAAAACATGCATATAAATTGCTCTTTTAAAAATATTTGAGAAAAGGACAATGGCAAAAGAAGCAATGAAAAGTATATTATATGCTTTTACTTCTTGCGGTCAGGAATGTATGGCCAGAGTTTAACAAACATTTTTATCAATCGGTGATCTCCTCCGAAGACCGGCGTTCTGATTACGAAACTACGGTACATTTAGCAGTAATGTATAGGTAGAAGAAATGTATACAGTAATGTATAGGACACTTTCCTTACTAGTGTTAACATCCCTGTTACCTAATTTTTAGTCAATACCTGTGGCTTAAGGGGCTGAGCTTGCAAGTATTCTAACCCACCTAAAATCCGTAAAAATATTTGGTCTCTTTAATTTTAAAAATTGCAAAGTTACAATTGGTCATGAAAATATTAAAAAGTTAGAGCAACTTTTATATTTATAATGGGTAATGATAGATGGTGCTTGGAGAATTAAGAACTGATAAAACGTCTTCGACCACAATATTAGTTGAACTTCGCTGAGAACCTCGGAGGTTTTACGAGAAGCTGAACCCCAGAGTCAGTGACCAACTTCAAGGTGCCATTGTCGATGCGGAAAATCCGATCCAGAATGTTATTTTTATGTTTAAGGGATACTCACGTGCTCCCCTTGAAATTTTGATCCTACAAGCCCATTCTACGCTTTCAAAAGAATAATTGGCGCTGCTTTATTTCTTGCGTATGGCTCGTATTTCCGCCCCGGTGACTTTAGTCGGCCACTTGGTGGACTCGCTGAGGCGAGATTCGTCCATTTTTCTTCGGACCACTTGGGAGAGATTTTTGAACGACAGGAAACATGTAGGGGCCGTGGGAGGTATTTTTTTTGGAGACGTTGGAGCGGAAAAGTCAAACGGGGAGGTGTCCGCCACGAAAGATGAGGAAGGGGGTATGGGCGTGGGATGGCGAAGAACCAGGATTCGGTTCCGGCATATAAATCTCCAGATTTTCACTCGGCGAATGCATTTGTTTTGTCCCGAGTCCTCGATACCAGTTGGCGAAAGAGAGAGCGGCTGCTCCCTCACTGGGGGTCGCGACCCAACGGGGGGTCGTGAAAGGTTTCTTTCCCTTCCGTGGTTTCTTATAGGTCACCCCCCGGAGGCGGGGGAGTTTTCGTGCCGCGTTAAGTTTGGGAGTAACTATGAATGGGAGCTCACATCTGTGATGACTAATTGAATTTCTTTCCTCTGTTAACTCCGTGCGGTCCATTGCCATATTTCTATATGCTATATACTTGTATACAATTAGGTGTGCGCAGAAATAGACATAAGAGTATACGAATGTCGTCTGTGCTCGCTTAGCATTAATGGCAGAGCTATCAAGAGGAAGACTTGATTTTTCTAATGGCATAGATCATAATTTTGAGCGCAGGTACATATATTCTGTAACATGTCGTCGAATAGGAAGTCCAGTCTTGTTGCGGTGTAATTCACTGCTGTATTCTTTCATTGGAAGAATGCCCGCACGTAGATAACACATGCCGACTGGATAATCCCCGAAACCATTATTCTTGTAAGTTTGTGATGTATTGTGGTCACGTAGTCCTACTTCATCTCACCACTTCCTCATCACTTATTCCATCCCTTACTTCCAAAAGCCTTTCACCAACCCTTCTAACGCCACTCTTTTCCCGATTCCAAATAAAAGTGCACCACTAACTTTGAATGGTTTTTGAAGGTTTAAATTCGATTTTATTGTACGCAAGACGGCTGTCAGGATGTGCTGTTTGAATCCTTCAAGGAAGTTAGTTGTATTACTCAGGTTTCTTCGCCACAACTGTTTTTAATGCCTAATTATCTTCGACCGTCCTTCTTAGCCGTCCTTTCGTATGATAAATCCTTATTGGCAATGGTCTCAATGGGTCTATTATTTAAAAAAATAATTTTTTTGTAATTAACGAGAGTATTAAGGGCCGAATTTAGTTTTTGGGCTGCTGCATTTCATTAAAAATATTGATTGCACATAATTATTCGTGAAATTTCGTTATTTACTTATTTTTATAATCTCGGTAGGTATTGTAATAAATGTATATTTTACCGTTTTAATCTCATAAAAATTAAGACTGAATTATAATAAAATTCCTAAGAGTTCTTAAAAGCATCCTTCCATGGATCCCATGATTATTCAATTTATTATGCTAATGTAACTAATAGTTACCCTAATTGGACTCATAATGAAGATATCAACTGGTTAATGCCAGGTGCTTCTTGTTTGGCTATGATATAATTGCAGCTATGCAACATTCATAGTAATCAAGGCGTTTGATTTATCGCTGATAATTCTTCTTATCATCCTCTGATACTCCTGTGCAAAAATTTCCTGGTTACCATGCACAACACATTACGCAAAGCAACAACATGAATAAGCGCCATAACGAGCTTTTAAGAGCAGTAGGTACACCCCTCGGTGTACTAATCCTTCTCCTTGCCTCCCTTTACCTTCCATCCTTGAACAAAGGAAAGGAGGAGGATCCAGTGGGTTGTACTCCAGGCGGTTATTCAGGACAATGGAAAGTTAATACGCTATTGAAATATCGATACCATTGCATTCGGTGACGTAAAGGGCAAGGGTATTGATTAGTGGAGTGGTGAAACAATCACGCGAGTGTTAAACCGTCTGAGTAATGTCAGTCCAAAGGGACTCAAAAGGAAACGCAAGTGTTTTAAGACAGTAATAAATCGCACTGTGGGACAACTATAGCCTTCCTCTACGATGAATGTGTGTAACCCATACCGAAAACACTCTAGTGACCCCCATGCATTTAATAGGATTGGGAGTGTGTTGTGACCAAATGTGTAGTCGATACCCCCCGATGCCTTCCTATGTCGGGACAATTGTTAACGACTTATTTTCCACTCGCACATTATCTCTCAGCTTTCCTTTCTCCATTCATTTTCAATCTCCTGATATGAAGACGAGCCATTTTTTCACCGTCTCATTTACTTTGCTCCGGGAGTTTTTATCTTAGAAATGGGTAATTTTTTTAAATCAATTAGGAGTTCTTTATCGTGATTTTAACTTACTACTTGGTCTCCATCTAAAATGAGAGGAAATAAAAATAAATAAGTCAATTTAAAAAAAATCAATTGCAATGGAAACGTGTGGAAGTAAATGAGGATGGAGAAATTGATGCACAGGCACCACTCAGACCGCCACAGAATATGGCAATAATAATGTGTCTTCCTAACCTCGTGATCCCATCCCCCAACCCTCTCCTTCCATAGAGCACTTGGAGCACACCTCTCGACTTCCCCTTTCCTCAACTCTGACTGCAAATGTTTCACGACGACGTAAGAGAAGGGAAATAAGGATTGATGGACCACTCAAGTACATATGCACGCACTGTGCAAACTTGTTTCCAGGAGAAACGTAACACAAGCGCGTCGGAAAGCGAACGCTCCTCGGGGGATAAGTTGCAAGGCACCGCCGCGAGGCTATGATGAAGTATTCAGCGCTGGAAGCATTTGGGAGACGGGACGGGGGGCGGGGGGGAACACACACAGCAAACAGACACTCTCAGGAGAGCGCGCGGCCGTAAAAATGACGTATTGTTCCACATTGCCAAGGTCAGCCTTTGTGGAGTTTATTTATTTTTACGAGTTTATTTCAATTCTAACTATCTCGCAACAAGCCGACTCCCCCGACATTGACACTTTTCCAATCGTGTCACGGGTTTTGGTCCGTGCAAGGACCGCGCCCGCCGGAGACGCAGAGCGTAAGGGGGGAGAGGGGGGAGGGGGGGGGAGAATGAGACGAGCGCGTGAGTGAGGATGAGAGAGAAGTCGCCGCGATTGGTCGTGGACGATGGATTTCGAATTGAGACCCTGGCATCAGCAGCATAGGAGCCGCAGTGAATGAGTAATTCAGCTTTCTTTTTATGTTTCACCTTCATAGATTAATGTTTTAATATTTAACATCTACCTGCAACTGTTTACAGCCCTTCAGCAGCACGCATGTTTTAGGCACATCGGCAATTTCATCATATTGCTTAGTGAATCTGGGAACGTGCTGGTCTAGTAGGTTGATTATTTGGAATTTTCGAGTTCAAACCTCGGATGAAACCTCTGCACACCCGTACCAGAACTCAGACTGGGCGGTTTTCTCGACGCTTAGGTACACGTTAGAGCAAACTTCCGTTTGTTAGCTGTTTTAGTAAATATAGAGTCGTTAATAAGAGTAACTTGAAAAATGGATCTTGTATACTAGATTATGAGACGTTTCTTAGAGGCGGCATGAGAGTTTGAGTTCTCTAAACGTATATTGTCATTTTTCTTATTTTTATTTGAAAGTTGTATTACCATTATTTGAAAATATTCAAGTGATGCCCATTGAGTATGCTGATGCAAATCACAAAAAGAAAGTATGGAAATCGGGTACCTAACCGGATAAATTGAGTATAAATAGATAGATGTGTCTACTTTGTTGTGATGTCATATAAATTTCCCTAAACAACTCTGAGCGAGTAATCTAACACGTGAGTTCAATTTCATCCATTCACCATTCAAACGTATCCAAACATATTCTGCATTACTCCTCCGTCTTCGAGGGCGTAGAGTAAAAGAGTTGGGAGTGAGGAAATCCAGGAGAACAATCCGAGGCATGAAATAAGGTGTCTTGTCTGTTAGGTTTGCGACGAATACCTATTCTCACGAGTTTTCTACTTGGGAGTAATACATTTCAGGTGGGGTTGGTGGTGATGGCATCGTTCCCTTCATCTCTTCATTTCGACCTTAGACACCTTTTCGCTTGTCAGAAGTTGAATAGAAAATCTTCTTTAACATAAGGCTATTCTCTCTTTGACTTCTGACAAGCTATTGAATGTCGTCAAATAGTTAAGAGTAGGTTTAGGGATTTTTCATGGGTAATACATAAACGTTTTTTAGTTATTGTCGCGCTTGCTCTAGAGTTTTTTAAAAATTTTAATGAACATCATTGTTTGAACAGTTCAATACTTGACTTTCAGTACTCCGGAGTACGAGAGTAATTTAAAGATATTAGCCGTGGATACCTAGATCAATCCTACAGGTTTCCTTGTGAACTCGCATTTAAACCTCTCCTTCGCGGAGCTTTGTACTTGCCGTTAATAGGATTTGCAGTCCATGAGCCCCTTTTTTTAACATTGTCATAATTTCTTTGCTGTTTTTTTATCTTTTTAGAGTAGCCGGAATACCGGTACCGGATACTGTGAATATAACCAAATCAGAAAAAGGCATGGATGCATTTAACGACGCTAAGATCTCTTTCCGTGTCCTTCCGGGAAACGATTTCTCTTTTGATTTTTATAACATCAAATATGGTACCATATGTGTGTATTTGAAGATTAAAAAATGTATCGGCCACCTTTAATGTGAGACGAGGTTTGAGTTACGAAGCACGATTAAGGAAAGATCAGATAAGGCAGATGTAGACCTAAGGGTCACAACACACCGAGTAATCTAAAAATTAATGCATAACGTAACCACTGCACTTATGTTATACATAATGAAAATTAAGTTTTTATTGGAAATGCGTCAGTCATAGAAATTGAAGTAGTAATTCGCGCAAAAATCCTTAAATTGATCTCGCGTTTGAGTACATTTCGCCCCAAATTTAATGATGATAAAGTAAGTTTTTCAGGAACAGTGACAAAACATTAGGGTAAAGATCAAATAAACTAACCCCGAAATTTAAAAAAAGGAGAGGTTCGTTCAGAAACGAAAAGAAAATTACCCCAAAAACTGTAGTACCAGATTGATTACGGTGGTCTGGAAGAAGTGTCGGCCGTGTCGAGTTTGGATTGAGTGAGAACGAAATAAATTGGCAGCCGCCAGTGACAAAAGCGTAGTAAGGGACTAGAAAAAAATATATCTGACTGCATAATATCTGACTCGGTTGCGAAAATTCAGGACTGGATCCGAAAATTCGGGTCCAGCGGCCACGATTCAGGGGGATAATTTTCGATGCACCGTAAAAAAACTTCATGCATAACAATATATCGATATATTTTGACCATCCTTCTTTTGAAAGAACTACTTATAAGGTCATTTTTCGTAATGATGCACGATTTTGCGACGTTTTAATGAACGAAGTAATGAAAAAATTGGATTTTGGCTTATTCGGAGGAACCTTCCACTGATATTGAAATATATCTTTGGCGTAAAAGTCAATTTTAATCCGTATGGGATCTAGAATTTTCAACACCACCATGGCAGATGCGAAGAGAAACAATGATGTTTATTTCAGCTCTGCACGAACACCAGCGTTTATGTCGCGTGCGCCTCCAATTTCTGGGTTTCCTGGAAACAACCACGTGCGTTGAGTCATAAGGAAGTTGATGTACGTTTCTAGCAATTTCTTATAGCCATTGGAGCTAGGCCACCTCCCACTGACGAGGACAATGATGAATGATGATTAGTTACGGTTAGATTAACTTTAGCCATGAAGCAGAATAATATTTACCTACTTTCAGGTGATGCCTAAGATTAGATATTGATCATAATATGTCTGCAATGAATGATTTTGATGTGAACTGCCAGTAACATGGGGAATTTTAAAATTAATACTTATATTGCGAGTAAGTTTTGGACGGCCTCTAAAAACTATTATGCGTCGTCATAAACTTCTTTAGGATTTCCGCATTTTATCAAAGGATTTTTTTGCACACTTTTCATCTTCAATTCCTAATTGATTCAATTACTATTGAACCGGGCAATAGCACCTTTTCTCTGTCTCCTCCTTCCTCATTTGATTCAGAATTTTTTTTTAATCACAGCTTTCAGCATCCCATGACTCTCAGTATCTCCCACGTCCACTTTTTCTATCTTCTTCAATTTCCCCTATACATTTTACTCTATTAGCCAAAATTATACAGCTTTATTGATTCGTCTCCCTGTCTATCCAGCTTATTATTTTTTCTTTTCTGTCCAAACCCGCCTTCAAAGTCTGTGGTCTACGCTCATCCTCTCTCTTCAAAGAACTCGGGAGCGATGGCTGATCTTACTAACGCGCACTCGTTATCGTTATCACTGTTAATACGGTGGATCTCGATTGAGTGCAATACTATCTTTCTTCAAATTTTAAACTCAAAAATTTAACTTTACACGTTGCTTGGCGCTACCGCGAATAATTGGAGATGAGTCGCAAATTGAATGAGTTGCATTAGTGGAAAAACGCAAAAAGAATCCGTGATCACGCTTCAGGTATCGGAACCCTACAAGGCTCCGTAGCACTTTGATAAGGTTTACTTACATCATTACTTACATCCACTATTCTTTCCACTAGGTGATGCCTCTTCTGCTGGCATAATTTCTCCTATTGTCTGTGCTAATTCCCCTTCTTTCTTCCAAAATGTTGCCCGAAAATCTATAATGTTTCATCTGGTGTAGTTTATTCCCTCTTGCTTTGCCTTCCCGCATCGTGAGAAAATGCTAGCATTAACATTAAATAGCAATAATGTTACTCAGAATCAGATGCTTGCAGATAAAGCTTGAGAACATGTTACCGCTATTCTTAAATTCTTTACTTTGCCATGACGTTAACGTTGCGTTTCAATGCTATTACATAACGTTTAAATGAAGTTTATTTAAAATGCTTAAAAGTCGTCAAGGATTCGGAAATAACTACTGGAATAGCGTGACACGTAAGTGATTCTCCCTATAGTTTCACTGCCGTGTTACTTTCTTTCATTTTACTTACATGAAGCAGCAATATAATTGTAGATTCGATTGAAACTGCTATATTCCCCTCGCATCACAGTCACAGCAGTTTAGTGACAAGGTGTTAAATGCTTCCTGCATGTTTTCCTTTTTAGTTTATTTGGAGATTCTTCGAGTACCACACTGCTTTCATAATCCTTTATCATCATTTTACTTCCTTAATATTTTTAACCTTGAAGTAGTTTGAATGGATGATCGATTATTTATCAAATGAAGCAGATCATGAACTAACCTATGTTGGATAAATCAGCATACAATACTTTTGCAATTTACATCGCCTGATGTAAGAAATTTTGTGAAAATAATTTTATGCTAAGAATTCAACAATGACGCAACTTAACCAAAATCTCTTCCACCAATTGAACTTTGAATAAAATTTTACATTTCACAGATATAAAAGTCCAAGATCTTTAGCGTAAGTTCGGTTATTCTGGCTAAATTAGAAATCGTATTTTTGTTCATTAAGCTATAGGTGCGATCAAGGTGTATACTTTTAAATTAATCGTTTTCAGATGTATTTAATTAGAAAAAGGTAATATGTGTAATGCTTTGCATTCAGTTAAAGTTAATTTTATTGACTTGTAGTTGTCCCTCCACGTCTACTAATGAATAGCAATAGTAACAACAAACATAGGTATCGGCATTGTTTCTGTAATTATATTAATTTACAATTAGCATGCAATGCGGGAGATAAATTTCTAAACTCTTTGCTATGCAAGCGATAAACTCTTTGCTGTAATTGCTACCTTGGTCGACATACTGAATCTAATTACCAACTGAAAATTATAACGACTCGGACACTAATTTCAATTTGCGACGCTGAAATTCTGCGTTATTCATTTTTTTCCCCATGATTGATGCATATCAGTTTCGTGATTATCAATTATTCTTCATAATTGCAGAGATAATGAATATAAGTAGCGGGACCATGGCTTGGCTCTGGCGTAAAAACCTTTTCACTTCAGGCTCATTGACTAGATAACTTACTAACTGGCTAGATCTGGGGTCCAGTCTCAAGGGCATTCGTATTCTAAGCATGTGAGCCATTCCTTTCGTATTGCAGAATGTTTGCGTGTACCTGAGAGCATGTGAGCAACTAGTATGGTAACTTATAGGTTCAGAGAGGAAAGATTCTGATGTTTTCGCTTCGAACTAGGGAAAATAATAAAAAATTCTTCTTGGAGAATTAAACATTTGGTGTGTTTACAATTGATATAAAACACTGAGCACGTAATCGAGGGCACGTTCGCAGAATACGTGAAGGAGTAAATGGTCTTCAAGTCCTTATATTCGTATTTAAATTAGTTTTTTCCCATTCGGACCGATTAGAGTGGCTCCCGTTTCCATCCAGGTGCCATAGCGAAGTTAAGGTCTTCAAATTCACTCCACTTCAAGTAATTTTTTAGAGCAATCGATCTTTTAATCGCGATAAAGTAGGTAATGTTACCCTATATCAATTCATACCATAAACAAAAATACCGCAGCATAATGAATGCTGGATTATGCTCATGTTTTTTTTCAATAGACGCACATTATTTGTAATGGAAAGTTACTTATAAACTGTTTTTTGTAGTATTTTATTCAACAAATCATGATGATGCATTTAAAATAAACCAAACAAAAATAATTCACACCCCTCAAACAGCATACACTATTTTAAAGTAAATTAAAGGATCGGGGATCTTACTCCTAAAGGGACAAGATAATATTCTCGTGCAAGGAGAAAGAATTTTTTTATGTCTCTGTGAAATAAGTGCTCAAATAAGAAAACAAAAATCTACAAATCTATATTAAATTTATTTCCTTAAAACCAATTATAATGGAATAAATAGAATATGCCCACAAGTAAATATTATTTATAGCTTTATAAAGCAATCAAATTAACTCGTAGATTGCTAGTTAAAAGTAGCTATAGAGACACGAGAAATATTATTTTTATTATTAACGCA
Source organism: Calopteryx splendens (assembly GCA_002093875.1). Taxonomy (NCBI): domain Eukaryota; kingdom Metazoa; phylum Arthropoda; class Insecta; order Odonata; family Calopterygidae; genus Calopteryx; species Calopteryx splendens. The sequence goes on along the minus strand of LYUA01000202.1, from coordinate 159,468 downwards.
TTTTGCTATTTATTCGTGATCATGGCTCCACCGATGTCTCCAGAGCCATTAAAGATGCATGATTAAAAGTAAAAAAAACAGTTAAATCAGATCTACGACTTTTACTTACCATCACCATTGGCTTACGTGAGCATCCCTCTTTATCCGTCACTATTTCAGTTGGCACTCCGAAAGGTTAATCCCAGGCTAAAATAGATTATCCAGTTTTCCACTATGGGTTGTTTAAAAAATTTAATTGTTTAATATAAAAAATCATTGTAATTTACTGACGTGTGCACTTTTAATAGCTGCTACTACTAATACCTGTATTGAACCTATATAAATCCGGGAATTATTTTTAGCTTCTCTCTTAATGGTTTTTAGTCGAAATATTGGTAATTTATGCTCTCCATTTACCCCCATCTCCGTTCAAATTTCTCCGTAGATCCCTTGTCTCGTTTCTTTTTTACCTTTCCTGTGTTTTTCCTCCAATCTTCCCTTTTTTGAAATGGTTATGTTCTTTTATCCTTGTGTTATTCCATTAGAGAAAAATGTTGTGCCTACTGTGAAGTCTGTGTTTTTTTACAAATTTCTACATAAAATTCAAAGTCATACATGTCTTAGGTCTTCCATATCCCATGCAGTCGATTCACTCCTCAATGTTTCTTCCCCAGGACGTTCGAGAAGATAAAGATGTACTTCAGCGAACAGAGTGAAACGATACCGATGTCGTTTGTGCTGGGATTTTACGTGACGCTGATAGTGAGGAGATGGTGGGAACAGTACCGTCTCCTTCCATGGCCGGATTCTCTCGCCCTCTTCGTGTCAGCAGCCATCCCGGGACAGGTAAGCAGTCTATGTGACCACGGTCTTAAATGAAGACCGTGACGCTGTGGTCGTGACGTATCGAGTTTTTATTTTTATAATCTTGTATACATATTATGTTTTAGTATTTAGGCGCTTGTTAACAAGTATGAAGTTAATAGAGGGGGTGGAATGACGTTCCACAGAGAGTAGGGCGTATGGCTTCTGGCTGGAGGGTCCCGGGCTTAAATCTATCTGATGCCTTAACACCCATCGGAAAATGCAAGATGCTGGGTTTTTCTCTGTACCTTAGCCTTGCCGGAAACCATGGCCAGCATGGGGAAACTAATGGTCCTCCTTCCCAGATTGCGTCGATTTCGCGCACCTATGGACTTGATAATTTTCACAAAATGTTGTTCCACCGTTTCCCCAATTTTGATGCTAATAGCGAAGTGAAATTAGCGAGTGAAATTAGCGAGTGAAATTACGCCTTATTTTCTTTGCTTATTTTGCTAATATTAAAGAGAGTTGTACCCTTTCCCTCTGAGAACGAGTAATCAGAATCAGCCACTGATTGTACTTTTTAATTTTTACTTCCCCTTTAATTCCTACAAAGGAGTGAAAGAGATTAATAAAGCCATAGTAATCGACGAGAATGTCAATGTGATTTTTTAGAGGTTGTCATAAGTAATTATTTTATTGGAACGCAGGGTGAAAACAGGGTGGAAAGGGAAAACTGTAATGAGTATAGGTGTAATTCCATTTATTCCTGAATCAACATTCAAGCCCGTCAAAATCTGCCTCTGCCCTCCCTTCTGTCAAAATTTTAAATTGCCAACCTGCTGACTTGCATCAGTGCGTTTGGATTCTAACGGATGTGAATTACGTAATTCACGCCGTAATGAATTAATATGGAGTATACTCTTTGGTGACGTGGCTATGTATCATCTTATCAGTTGATAATGTCGCATCGCTCCCTGTTAGTAGTTCTCGAAAGACCGATTGAGGTTGTATATCCTATTGGATTTCGGAAGCGTGTGCACAATGACGTGGAACGAATAGAAATTTAATTGTGTAGGTTAACAGACATTTTTATTCGGGTCAGGGTTAAGATGTTGGGGTCACCCTTCGAATCCAAATCGTTCGCTTTCGTCGAACGTGATACCTGACATCGATCGTTATCAGTGATGATATAGGTTATTTTAGTATGAAAGAATAAGTACTTCTCTCATACAAGGAAGTTTTTTTTTACTGTCGGTACAGAGTTCGAAAACTTCTATCGTCGCGTAATTCTATTAAAATAAATCTTTGTTTCACAGAAATGGGACTAATTTATTTACCGTGTCAATTTTCGACACGAGCGGAAACTTTGCTACGCCAATTTAATCATTTATCTATCAAAACTAAAAAGTGTAAGACATCTAATGCCCAGGTTTTCATTAGCTATCGAAACAATTTATATAGCTTCATAGCTATAGAAATTGCTGGAACCAAGCGAAATGCTGGGCAGTGCTTTATTCAAATAATTAATGCCTCGTCTAATGGTAGATTTTAAGAGTTTTCATTCATCTTTAGAAGAAGATATTGCAAACTAAGTTTTGGGTTAATGTTAAACACGCGTTTAAACTTCAGACACCTTTTACCTCTTATCTTATAATAAATAATTTGGCATGATTTGGTCACTGGTACGCACATTTATTCTTCACTATATCATCAGTTACTAAAAAACTTAGGTTCTGTCAATATTCGGCTATTTATTTATTTCTAAAGACGAAGAAAAGATGTGACGAAATACCAATTAGTAGCGTTTTTAAAGATTTCTTGTGTATTGTTAGACGCTTTAAACTGGCTTATTATTGCCATGATGGAATACTACCACGGTTTTAACATCACCGGGAAGCTTGTCAAATGTATCGAATTCATTCTTTTACGATGTTTGTTTCGTTTGTGTTGCTTTAAATAACAGACAATAGTGTTTGTAATTTTCCACTCTCCGTCATTTGTTATCGGTGATTACTGTTAATGCTTGGGTCAGCCATCTTCAGCCTGGATCTATTTATAATGGCATTATAACGTTCCATAAGTGCGAGACTTCGACGTGGACTAATAAGCACTGTTGAGTCAGAAAATGAAAAAAAAAGGCGTTTGTTTGTGGACGTTTCGAATACCAGAGCTCCCAAATTTTACAAATTTCGTTATAAGTATGACTCCCAAAATGTGGGCCTCAAATTCCTCGCATCACTCAAAGTTCCTGAAAAATTTAAATTTTTGGAAAATTGAGCTATTTACTGAATGATTATTATCCTGCAGGATATACAATTCTTTTTAATGCAACAACGGAGGCTGGCTTAAAAAATATAATACAAAAATAAAATCATTTTTAAATTATAGATAGAAAACTTGAGTACATTAAAAAAAAGGTTCACATTGTAATCACGTTGCGTAAACTTTTGGGACGTTGAGAGCATTGGTTGATTAAAAATAAACAAAAATCATTTTTAACACTAAGTGCCGGCGATTTATAAAACAATATTATCTAATTTCATCGTTCCGACCAAAATTTATAATTATGCATGCCTAAATTGACCGAAATACTCAATAAAAATGTTAGAAAACCTATTTGTGTGTATCAAAAGCTATTCAGAGATTATTAATTGTTAGGTTACTTGATTACACTTTTATGTATACCGTAAGAAGGAATATTATTTAATCACCTTCTGAGTGCAATATCGTTTTTGTATTCTTGTTTGACATTGGATTCGACAACCAATTACTATTATTGAAATTGCTTATCCTTAACAAAATCTTTAATTTCTTTTCGTATTATATTTTTCTGAAATATATTTTATTTAAACTATTAAAGAAAAATTGGACGAACGAGTAGATCTCACCAAATATCATGCACGAAAGTCCAGATATATAATTAGTCCACTGTATTCATTTCATACTTTCTTTGGATGGAATTTCCTTTTCCCAAATGGTTTTGTGATTACTCTTTCTTGGTATGCTTGAGTAAAACTCATGAAGATGCAGGAAAAGGTTATTTTTTTAGTATTCTGACGCCAGAGATGATTTTCATCATCGTTCTATATTTCGTTTGAGGCAGAATTTGAAGCCACAACCTTTCCGTTTCCCAAAGGGATATTCACCACAAAAGCTGTTAAAATAGGAATATAATGTAGTTATTTCAATACTTCGTAGGAAATATTGAATGATGATTGGAATATATCACATATGCACATGGTCTATGAAGTATTGAAGAGTCTTTTGTAGTAATAATTATTTTATACTTATATATATCTGAAATGATAAATAAAAATTTATATATGAATATATATGTATACACACACACACACACACACACACACACACACATATATATATATATA
>LYUA01000202.1:87890-100836 GCA_002093875.1 Calopteryx splendens | reverse complement strand
TCTCTCCCCACTTCCCCCTTGGGGATCAAAAGGGATTAAAACTGATGGGGTCATCATCAGCTTTCGACTCCTCTTCTCCTCCTCCTCGAATCTCGTCGGGGGCCCAGCCGCGGGAGGGCATCGGGACACAACGCTCGGAACTTCATTAAAAACCCAATGGAAGCCGGGAGTGTGAAAAACCCTATTAATAAGCAGCAAGGGAAACGTGCGTGTATTTGCGTGGCTCGTGGTCTGGGAACGTGGTCTGGTAAGGGAACGCAATGCTGTTATATGTCAGGAAGTGATCCTGTTTTCGGAAGCGAACATGCTCATCAGAATCATTTTTGTTTCGTAGCATTTCGTAGAATCTCACGGTCATATAATTTATTTTATATATTTTTGTTCTGTAGGTATATCCATCTCAGTGCTGAAAAATTTTTTATGGCTGTTTATAAACTGAGTGACAGACACCTCTTTGTATTTAATTAGTTAAGTACGTGCAGTTAGTGGTATATTTGAGCAATAATTTCAACTGCTACGAATGCAAATTAGCCGAACTAATACCGATTATGTTTAAAACGTAGATAATTAATTTTTTTTCAAATATCATCGTCATCACTACCTTATGCCTGTCTTGAAAGGATAGTTATGTCTTTAAGATAACGCCGCATAATATAAACTTGGAAAAATAAAACTGCTGTGCAAATTTTCTCCATTTCGTAGCGAATTTTCTTCCTTATCCTTGTCGATAACAGCCTCTTAAAACCATTGAACTCCTGAGTTCTGATGGATAAATTTTTTCAAGTTGTAAAATTTATTGTTTTTGTGAGGGATGATTGCAATATTGAATCTCTAAAAAAATAATTATTTCCATAATTAAATAAATAGGTACAAGTGTTACGTCCAGTGTGCTTCAGAAGGACGCCAGGCCCCTGGAAGTTAAACTACATCAATAAGAAAGCAAGCCATGGTACTTGAGAAGATCAATTTACGCATTTAGTTGACAAGGATTTACAACAGAAATAGAGAAAACTAAATATGCTACCCTTCTTGTCCGTAACCACCAAGCATTTTCGCCTATCCTTTTTTTCTCGGCCTGAAAGTGTTGGGGAGTCGTGTTTAACGTTCAAGTCGGCAAACCTTGGCCTAGCTTATTTTAGACTGCAAAACGGTGAAATACAAACAACTTTGGCGTGTGCTTTCACTAATTCGAGTGTGTTTCTGTCTGGTAATTGACGGGAGGGGATGGGTGGGCTTTGTCTCATCGATGCGTTGCGAGCAGGAAGAGGCGCCATTATAAGGCTCCGGGGGATGGTGGAGGAGGAGGGAGGGGATTGGGGGTGGTGGGCAGGGGCGAGTGGTAGAAGAATGGCGTTTCCAGTTGTTGTGCCTCATTATCAGTGGTGGGACGGTGGATTTTTACGTGTGTGTGTTGTCCTCGACCGGAGGAGGCAGAAAAAAGGCGACTGAGGTTATATGGCCGAGAGTAAAATCATCGCTTAGTCACGGGCGAATGTTAATGAAAAAAATGTGGCGTCTGCTCGCGGAATTATACTTTTTCCCCAAGCTCGCACGAAACGTTGCTAGACACGGTTTACTACGCGATCTTCTTATCTGCCGTCGGAATTCTTCACCGGTTGCATGATCTACGAGGAGTTTTTATTACTGTGAACTTATATTCTTCGAATATCGCATTATCTCTCTTCGTTCGTCTTTGCTCTGGTAGTAGCTTGTTTATAATTTATTCCTCTTTCTTATTTGGTTAAAAACCTATCTGTTGGTTGGCTGCAGTTCTCCATTCTAATCTTTTCTCTGCCCTTTTCTCTTCATATCAATTTATGAGCAGCATCCCACACTCTTATCTATCTTCCGAATTTACTGCAAGCGTGACCTCCCTCTTCTGTTCCTTTCTTCAACGAAACTCTTTTATTTTCGTTTTCATTGGTCTCTCCTGCCGAAAAACATGCCCTATCATGCCATATCGTCTCTATTGCACCTATGTGTCGCCGCAAACACCTCTTTTTTCTCGCTCTTGTAAAGACCTCTTCATTCGTCTCTCTCTCCCAAGCTTATGCTTCTGTAACCCCAGGTTGCTAAAGCATCTAATCCTCTTTTCTCTTCAGCTCCATTTGCCCGTGTTTTACACCCATATAAGGCAATGCTCCATACAAAAGCTTTCATTAATCTCTTCCTCACGCTCCTTGTAAGGTCCCCGCCTATCCTTAGGAAGGGAATATAGTAGGAATTAATATTTGTAGTAATTAGTATTAGTATTTGGATTAAAAAGCTATCACCTATACCCTCACAAAAAAATTCATCACTAAATTAGGTATTTAATATTTGATCCAATTTTACAGAATTTTCATCCATATACGGCTAGATCAGTCGATGTTTAAAATTGCATACGTGGCTAATAGTGCTAATTGTGCTCACAGATTTTCAATATCACCCAATTCTAATGATCTGCTTCGTTTGTATTTCAAGAGAAATACTTTGTGGTTAAAAAAGATCTTATTAATTATTTTTCTCAAAATTAAAAGTATTTTTCATGAATCAATGCATAGCGTTTAAAGTGTGCCTCTAATGTAAATAATTTGGGCATAAGATAATCACTTGTGAGTTCATCAGAAAGCCAGAAATAGAAGTCAACATTTTTGCCATCTCAGATAATGAGTGAATATAATGTCAGATAGGTACTTCATTCCTGCATGGAAACCCACGATAGAGAAGGCTGTCCCGCTCCTTGAATCCACTCCTCTTTCACAAACTCCCTCAGTCCGCCGCGTTCTGGAATATTCTTTTACTTTAGAGGCGCATCATGCGCCTCGCCCGACCACTTTCTCTTCCCCCACTCCCGCCAGCACCAGCGTGTGCACTGTTCCTAAAATATCTCAATCACCTCTCTGGGTCTTCTTAGGTAATGAAACGGACACCCATAACGACACCCAGTTCAGCGTCCCCTTCCCCCCCTCCCACCCTCTCTCTCTCTCCCCCTTTTAGCCTCGTGCCCATAATGCGTACACGAAGATCGCATATCTGCGCCGGGAGAGGGGGGGAAGAGAGGGTATTAGGTAAACCGCCGTGCGGGGGCCGCTCGCTCGCCGTTGGCCGCAAAAAGAGCCGGGAGAGTTGGCCGCCGCATCCTCTCCATATCCGGTAGGCGGCGCTCACCCCCGCGAGCATGCCCCGTAATGAAGTTAATCGCCATCCCGAGGCGCCGTCCTCTGGCGCCAGACTACCCCCACGACCATCCGAGCACGAACCGCACGGCCAACGACCCATAACATTCCCCCTCGTAAGGCATCGCTCGCCTTGCAGTCGTCGTCTTGTAGCATGAAGTAAAAGGATGGCGAGAAAAAACTGAGCACGGGAGGAGTGTGGCGAGGTTGGGGGAGGGGGGTGGTCGGGGAGACGGAGGATTTGTGGCGTTGAATATCGCGGAGTCCGCGTAAACGTTTCGAAACGGCACTCCAGGTGTCACTAGGACAGGCAGTTTTAATGCGTGGATGGAAAGCCATTGGATGAACAAAAATGTTTTCCAGAAAGACTGATGCCTCTCCTTTGGTAACCAACTGGGAGGGGCTCTTTTCCAGAGAAGCAAGAGAAATCTCAAATAAGAGCCTAGTTGATAGGCCTGCTCATTGGGATTCACCGTCCATTCCGGACGTTGTTTTGGCGCTGTACAGGTGCAAAACCAAGCCTTATACGCAGAAATATTTTGAAATTCATTTGCAATAGCGTTGGGAACATTCTGGAAATTTAAGTCGGTCGATGTTGAGTTTGTAACAATGGCCTCATAGACGAACGAAACGCTTATGCTACATTTATGTAATTAATGTAACGTATGGTTGTGTTTGACATTATTCTGTGAATAAGTGTTTATGAGTATACTGCTTGGTAAAAGTTGTTTGTTACAGTCAGGTGGACTGGTAATCGCCTATGGATCAAGAGTTCAAAACGCATCTCACGCATGATTCTGTGTCGCGACAGATAATTTAACCCACGATTTACTTCTACCACGAGTAAACCTTGGCCGGCAATCGAAGTTCATCAAGCTGAACACAAGCGGAATAAAGATCATGAGCTTATTTTCGTGCACGCATGGCATTAAAATGGATAAACTTAAAGATAGAATAAGTACACTTAAACCACTTTTGCAGTATCACTGTGATAAGAAATAATGCACAGAAAGTGAAAGCATATTATTTTGAAAAAATTAAATTAATTTTGAGAAATAAAATTTATTTTGCTGTACTTGAAATTTGAGGAAATTTTAAGGGAATTGGTTGTAATTCTTTTGAATTGCAAGGGTTCATTGTACGAAAATAAATGTGTACAGTTTGGATTGTTCCTCTCCAATTGCTACGTATATGCGCTTCTGAGTAAGGAAACGGCAAATTTTCTGACAAATTGCTTTGTTCGTGGCATTCAATTTTGAGGGGAGCGCTAAGCTTTCTTCAAAACCTGAGCCCGAACTAGCCGGCGTAATTGCGTGATTATGAGTCGTAAAAGCCAGGAATGAAGGCACTCATCGAGTAAATAAGTACGCAAGGGAAATTATTATCTGGGAATAAAATAACTTTCTTCTCCCACTGGTTGAAAAATATTTTATTTTGCCGAAATGATTTAAAATTTCGTTGGGTACAAATCACAAAATTCGAGTCAATTTCACGATTACATACAAAGCACACAATCGTTAAACTCTCCAAAAGCTTGAAAAAATAGATTGCCGAGGAAAAAACATGGCGGGTCTACCTAGTGTGATGTTTTTTGATCGGACATGCTCGTGATGCTTTCTCTCAGATTTTGATTGAACGTTATGGATAATTAAATCAAAACTCATCGAAGCATTTGGAAATTCTCAACTGCAAGAGAGTGTAGGATAATATTCAAGAACACGCTATCAAATCGTGAACTCCTTTCATTGCGTGGAACCTTCCAAATTGCGTGCCTTGCTGTTACTGCAGCATACCGTCTTTCTAGTCGGTCGTCGTCTCGTCTTGTCAGTAAGTACTCATGCCCATTTTAAGGCAAGTTACATGCCTCAACTATCGAAGGCCCTTCACCGAATTAACTGCTAGTAATGAATGAATGAAGAAAATAATGTCAGTTTGTAAATATTGCCTTTCAAATAAATTTAATGACGTAGTCGGGCACCAGTCGAGGGGTAAAGTAAATGCTTTTGCTTTTCCTACCTAAAAGGGTCAATCTCCTCACCTCCAAAACCTCTTAACTCCAAATTGTAGCTAACCTTAAATTGACTTAGGGTGACGAATATTTCGGTCACATAGAGTTAGGCAATTCTCCCCTTTTAAAAATCTGGTTCTAGTGACATGGTAGTAAAAGTTAAATACAAGCAGATTGCGAGGGACACGGAATGGAAGGAATTGATGAATTTGAATCGAACGAGTTTGAAACAACTGACTATGGTGGTTGGGGAGGGTATTTCTGATAATCATCTCTTTAGTTTGTATCGACCTCTTGATGAGAAATTCGATTTTCATCTGTCTTTTAGTCATGTGGAAACAGTATTTACATGTGGAAGTTAGTGTCTTCTTGTTTTTATTTTAACTATTGGACAAGGAAGTTGCAGACAATCTTATTTTTGGGCGAACCATTTCTTATGACTAATGATTATTGTTTTCCTGCTCTGTTTTTTGATTAGAGATTTTCCGGGGAGAATAGTGATCTACTTAGTCCTGAATTTTCAGGAATGTGACCATTGTGACGTGATATCAGAGGCTGGTTTCCTAAATATTCGAGTCAATCTTTTGAATGCAAATGTGGTTTTGTGTTCCCGGCTTCTGTGCCCTTCTCGGCATATCGCTAATCGTTCCCACCGCTGTCGCGCTGTTGTGTCTGGAGTCAAGTAGTTTAGTAGTCTCTGAGCTTGAGTCACGGCATATTGACGCAATAGAGGATGGTCAGTTTAGGATTTGTCCCGGAGGAGAGTGACAATTTTGTTTTTTTTTAATGCGGGACTGCTGGCGACCGTCAGAGAGAAGAATAGACCCTCTCCATATGGATGCATTCTCTAGAAATTACACGGTAATGGGAGATCATTTCGCACCGTGCCCATCGATCGAAACTTCCCGGGATCCGCTCCCAGGGTCGTTTAGTCAAACAGGTTTTCCAGCGTTCAAATATTAGAGGGAAGAGTTCAGTTGGCAGAATACGAGATGGGCGTTGACCTTCGCCTGGTGTCGCAATCCTAATTTTGGCTTCCCATTTGCCTCGGAACCGATTTCATTGACAAGGAGCCCCATGAATGTGGTGGTGGAGAGGGGGGTTTCCGACTGGGCAGCTCGTCCCCTCCTGGTCACCAATCCCTCCGCCCCCGCCGAGCGACCGCCGGCCCCTACTCGAGTCCACGCATCGCGCTTACGGTGGGCACTCGCGCAGCGAGCCGATGCAGCTTATCCGATCGCGGATCACTCTCACTCGCTCGGGAGAAAAAAAAGAGATCGAGCAAAAGTGATGGAGTACGTTCTCCCTTCTTTCTCTTTCCTGGTTCCTCCCTCCCTCCTTGTAACTCCTTTCACTTTCACCTTCGGGAAGAAAGTCCTCGTGGCGGTGGTCACTTCTTTCAATTAAATCAGATCGGCCAGGTTTCAAAACAGGCGCCAAATGAATACAGTTAAAAAAGACGGAGAGGCATTAAAAAAAGGACGTATAAATGCAGGGAGTCTCTGGATATTGCCCGGAAGTTGAGCGGATGCGAGTCATTTTGGGATTCGGAAAGGGAAGGGGGAGGAAGAGGGGAGGGTTGCCGGGCGGAGGTGGACGGGGTGAAATAGACGCGGGAGGAAGGCCGGGGAGAGTGGGGTGAGGAGGTGAATGGGAGGGGGTGAAGCAAGGGGTACACTCGTCGAGTGTTGGCGGAACTCAAAAGAAGTCGGGGGGTGTGGGTATGAGGTGTTAATTGACCTTTTTATGAGCGAGGGGAAAAGTTCCATCGCCGGTCATTTTCTCATACGAATCCGGGTGACGGAGGAGTTGAATTTCTTGGCGGCGATCTTTGATATTGTCGGCTTCCGTTTCCTCTCCGTTCTCTCACCACCCCATTTTCTCCATCCTCTCTCCACCCACCACTCGAAGCGCCCCCCCCCCTCCTCACTCCCTTCCCCTTCCCTTCCACGCCACTTCCTTTGCGTCAATCAAAAACATGAATGAATCAAAAGTTGAGCCGCCACATTCAAAGGTCAGAGGCGCACATAAAACTTTAAAGGGAAAAAAGGTGGCAGCGGCCTTGCAGTTGGTAGGGTCGGCCATTTATGACGACCAACGCCTAGCTAGTATTATATTTTATTTTTTCTTCGTCTCTGCCTACTCTCGTCTACATTACTCTGAGCGCGCGCAAGAATCTTAAGCTTCTCACATGGCAACCACATGGAATTGAAGGTAATAAAGTAACGCTCTAGAAGGCGTAACTACTTTCATGAAGTGAAAATATCTCAATACAGAGGTGTGGAGTTGGCGGAATCCATTGCGCGAACGGTGGACGACTTTTGAGATCAGCAGAGGAGACACGTGCGCTACAAGCATGGTGAAAATGAAAATTGCTAGCATTGCAAAAATTCAAAATTCAATGGGCGTCTTGAATCCATTCTCTCCTATATAGTTCCGGGATTCGATACGGAAAAAATAAAAACTGCAAAGTTTCAAAGACTAAAATACATTTCAACGACATAACGGAGTACGCAATTGGAAAAGAATGAATCGGAATTTCTGTTTCCAAGGACGGAAATAGATGCCTACAAGTGATTTAAAAATATATATCTTGTTCCACCCGACACTTCGGAAGCTTCGGAAAATGAAAAAAAAATGATTGCGTTGACAATATCTTCAATCTACGACCATTTGGTATTCAACGGAATCATGACCTGTTTGTCCAGATGTCCGCGGATTCAGTTACGCGCGATAAAAGCCTCAAAACACGCCCGCCGGCATGCGACCCTTGAAAAATCCCAACGGACCCGAGCACCTTTCAATAGGGGAGATCTAAAAAGCAGCTAATCAGTATGCGCACTTGTCATTCCTCCATAGTGAGGAATTGCATTGTATCGAACATTGCACCAGTGCGAGTCATTGAAGAACTTTTTTTATCCCGATATCCTGTGATCGCTGATTGTTCTGTGGATAACCCAGTCGCCAACGGATCCCGATGTCGCGTTTTAGGATCCCTCTTTGGAAATATTATCCTACGTTAATACTCGTATGCAAAGAAGTTCCCTCAGCGGAGTTTACGAAGCGGCATTAACTCAGCCACCGTTGGGTACCTCATGGAGTTGAGATAGCTTCTGTTAAATAATATATCTTTCTTGTTTAGAGTTGCATTTGTGTCGGAAAGAAAGAGCATAATTTATCAGGCTTTTAGGAAGATATCTCGGATTAAAAAATGAGCCTAATATCCATGAGTTCTGAAGTCTACAGTTAGCTATGAATGACGTGAAGTAATCCAAATGTGTCCTTAGAAACACAATTGCTCCGAATGTTTTTTGCAATCCGCAGACGATACTAAAAACTGGTCACCAAAAGTCGTAAAGATTAGTATTACACGGGAAATAATAACTTCATTCGAAAGCGGCTTCGAAGCGTCGTCAATCAATTAAGACTGGGAAGTCGAGTTAGATGGAAGAATTATGGGAAGAAAACGAGTGACGAGTTCCATTGGCTTTTTATATAACTTTCTGGTTTTGTTAAGAAGTAAGCACTCAGCCATTGCTTCCCGTGATTCATAGGAAGGATGGTTTTGGAACTTACTTCGTAAAACTTCGGCGAGTACCGTTGACAGCATACTTGTGCAAATAGCTTTTTTAGCGCATATCCCATCGTAACGCTTCGCATAAATAATCCTAATTTCAAAACGTCGTTGTCATTCAATTCAGTGAGAGATCTATCTATTCACTTTGGTAAGAATAAATTATACCAACCCTCTTAAACATTTCATATCGGTGACTCCGGGACAAAAAACCTGGGCATTGTTTGAAACGAGGAGTGTTGACTGCTGTACCCATCCTCGGCGCGCCATGACTTATTGGGCTCAAAGCGAAGGGGAGGAGGGTGGAGTAGGAGTGCGGTGGTTTTTCTTCTCGAAATTCCCATCTTATGTTTCTGCCCCGGCCCCAACTCTCCCCCCGACTTTCCGTTTTCTGTTGCAGTTTCCGAGAAGATCACCGCGGGTCTTCTGTCTGACAAATTTCGGGGAACTGCGGCTTCCTCTTGTCCGTTACTCGCAATTCGCGGTGCGTCCGCAATTTTCCCTTTCCCTCCGCACGGCTAATCACGGTGTCTCTGACTAATGGAGACACCATTTAGAAACCAACTTTGTAGGCTAACGAGGGCATTTGAATGTCTTCCGTTATGGAGTCGGAGATTTTTCTCTCCGTTAAATGTCACGATGCATAAATTAGGCAACGAATTCCCTCGCGCATTAAACGTTACCCAACAACTGTGGCAGGGAAATGATATGTTATTGTTAATGGTGAAACTCTTGCTCAAGGATACTTTTTCTGGTTTTACAGGGGCCATTAACCATCTTAACTTGTACGTGCATGAAACAATTGAAATTAATTCATTCAACTCAAGGATTTGGAGCGACCTGATGTCTCCGCTCTCATCAGACACTGCGTATTTCCACGGTTCTATCTTGAAAGGGCATACTTTCCAGTATTCACGCAGCACTACATTATCAATTTTGTGGAAACTTATCGATGGATAAAAACGGTCAATGGAAATTGTTCTATTGTACAGATATTCGCGGGATCAGTGAAAACATAATTAAACATTGGCAGGGTACGCGACCGTTATTTTGCTACGTACATATTTTACATTTCAGAAGAAATTGCAGAAACAAGAAATGAAACCCTTCAATTTTAGTGCCATAGCCAATTTAACCTGTTCTTTGCTAGTAAGAATGGCAAAATTTGTTTTGCGTGCCTTCTTATATCGACGAAATGATTACACCACCACCCGCATGCCACGGTCGCTTCACTCAGCACTGCGTACGTAATTTTGCGAATACCCATCCCATTTCTGTCTTCCACCTCACAGATTGTCATACTATCTTGAAATTGAGCCTCCCATTTCAACTTTACAAGGGAATCCCACGTCTTCTAGCTTATGTTACCGTTGCGAACCTTAACCTTTGTGAGCTCCCGAATATCATTTTTTGCATTAGTGCGGAAATTTCTGAGAGAATTCTCAAGGGAGGAATTTCTCTGGAGAAAATAGCTCATGCTTAGAGATGCCATTTTTCACTATTTCGCTTGTCCATTCTCTAAATTCCTTAGCGTTGCTGCAGATTCGATGTCACAGGTCTACTATTCCACTATCAAGAACCTTTCATTCATGCTTTGCTCATAACGAATGCATACCTGCCATGGCGAATATGGATCATGTACCTGCATCATAAATTTTTATAATTGATGTTTATTTTCTCGTGAACCTTTTTCATTTGTCCACACGTTAGGAATTATTTAGGTCGGCCATGCAATCAACGGAGCTTCAAATCTGAAAAAGTCAATCTGATTCACCATTATGTGCAATCAATCCTATAATCATGTGCCGCAAATTTACATGCTCATCGTCAATTTAATATCGTCGTCAGCGCATTAAAACACATGAATAAAATCGCGGGAAGATAGGAATTTATTTATATTCCTTCTTAGGTTCTTATATTTACTTTCTTTCTCGAATACTGTATCTTGGTTTGTTTATGATTAAATACGTAAAAAAAATTTTAATAGATTTATTCCCTTTCTGGTATTGATGTAATTACATGCAAATAATGAAACGATGGGATTTCATTTTCAGACCCAATTGCCTCCCGATATATGACCCTATACCAAGGCAACCTTATAATTCTAGTCGAAAAGCGCAATTATTACTTTTAAAAAATAGGCGTTGGCCAGGTTGGAAAAGCCTACAGTTATTAGCAATGCTCCCGCCCGCTTACAAATCCCTTAGTTTTAATTTATTTTGTATTCTCGAAGCGGGTGAGTAAGGGGATCCATGAATCCAGTCGCTGGGGCAATCTGAGTCATGGATATCGCATCAAAAACTCGGACTCGCATAATATCGCAGTGGTATAAGAAAGAGATCAAATTCTGCATATTTTCCGACGCCCACATTGATGGAGGGGAGTAGTGAAGCGTTCAGAAAAATGTTGCACAAAAATTGAGTAATCTTGCGAGGGAACGAAATAGCAAGCGAGTGGTGGCGTTGGGAGAATGCTCTTTCTCTTTCCCGAATGTTTGACTCGAGTTGATCTAGCTTAAGGGTTCGGAAGAACGTCCCTTCACGCCTTCAATTCTGCACGCAGAGAGTTGGACAATATCCCTTCGAATTTCTTGTAAAATACTGTTTTTACAGACGATCGCAGTCGTCAGGTCATTGACGCGCCTACCTGGCAACCCTTAAGTTGCGAAGGAAGTAGCAAGTACTTGGGAGTTGGGGGTAAAGGGGTCATATGGGATGCAACCTCAGCCATTGGATTACGTAAACCTTAATGTATTACTATTGCTTATACATTACTATTTTTATGAGATGGTTACAGGGCTGTGTACTTAGAACTCCCAAGACTTAGTGATTGATGTAAACTGTGACATACAATATTTTCGAATGTTACTGGATCGGAGTAATAGTGATTTAGTTTTGAAGGTGCTGTGACAGCAGATGTCATTTAGCTCCGTAAATTCCACGCTGAAGTAGACATCATGTGAAAATTCCCATGCATCAGGCGTGATCCCCACACAGGACCATCCTAAAGGAGGAGGGAGAGAGTAAAGGGAGGTAGGGGGTGGTAGAGGGACTGGAGGAAGTAGGATGTGTGGTGGATGAGGGCGAGAAAGTTTACGCCGAGGGGAAGGATAGGTACGCTCGTTCGATTTGAAGGGTGGAGGGTTGTTGGTCAGTGGACTTTCTGATTGGAATGATGCAGCAGAAGGATTTGCATTGCGTAGTAAAAGATGGCTGCAATAAAATCCCATGCAGGAATATCGTTTTCCCGAAATATGCATTTTCAGTGGCAAAACTTTTTTAATGTTCAACATTTTGCATAACAAAAGTAAATTAAGCGTTACTTCGATTCGTAATTTCGATGATGCGGGATCGATAAAAAAATACACCAAAGATCCCAAAAATCACTGGATGAAAATTTCAGATATTGGTGAGAATAGGTTCCGCATGTGAATTGAAATTCTTAAATGTGGGGAATCCACTACACTTTTTTTAAGTGAGGGTTTTCCGATCCAGATATGTTGATTATCACTATAGGTACTGTCATAAGTATGAAACCTCTTAATGTGGTGCTTTAAATCTGACCCGTAAATTTATTTTTAATAAATGGTTGAGGGTTGTAGTTGACCAGTAGCTACAGCGTTCAGATACTGACCGGGGGGCTCGGGTACAAATTGGAGTGACTATGGGAACCCTCAGCTTCACACAATCTGTGTGGTTTTTCAGGGACCAGGTTTTTTCGGGAAACCGCGGGTGGAATGGAAATCGGAACTTCCCTCACTCTTATGTATACCTTCTCTGTGCCCATTCACAATGCCTTTTGCGGCATATCAAATCAACCCTTCTGGTTTATTAGTCCGATAAGCATAGGTCTATATATTAGTTTCTAAATGTATAAATATAATAGCAGTAAGTCCACGTGATTGATTTTGAATATCATTTCAACACTAATCTTCGTGAATCTTTTGTTGCATCTATTAGTTTAAATATACTGTCTCTCATTTATGATATTGAATCCCACCCGCTATGATTTGCGCGCATGCCTCTTCTTCCCGTTTAACCCCGAGGCTCGAGATTTTCGCGAAAATGGTCCCGTAAAGGGAACTGGACGCTTGCACTCGAAACGGTTGTGAAACACAGAAAAGCGAGGAGATGAGGCGTCGAGTGGGGGTCGGGTCGAACACCGCCGCGAAGGATTATTACCAGCTCATCGTCACGTGATTCCCTC
>LYUA01000202.1:45887-76014 GCA_002093875.1 Calopteryx splendens | reverse complement strand
ATAAGGTCATTAAACGTTCATTTTGGAATCAAAGTTGCTTTATGTTCTTATTCCGAATAAGAAAATGATAAATCTTAAATCATTACATTAGGGACCTTTTTCATGCATTATTTACCGATTTAATTTTAAATTTGCCCACCATTTGTTGAAAATCTCGAGTACTAAAAATAAAAGTGCATCTTAAGATATAATCAAAGACGATTTTTGTCTTTTATGTTAAATCTAGCTGGAGTAGATGGGGTGGATTCGCAAACGAAGACAATCTCGAAGGTTAATTTGACAGATGTGGTTGGAGTTCACCTGTCAAAGATTGACGTTATGGTGAAATTCAAGCGTAAAAGAACCCCTTAGGGAAAGAGACAGAGGAAACCAATCGGTTTTTCTAAAATACAATATAAAACAACAAAGCTTAGGTCTATTTGGATTATTTCACCTGGATTCGTACCAAGTTTAAATGCTTTGGATCAGATCGAAATTTGTACTGTATATATGAAATTGAACTAACTTTCACCATATTTTGGGACATTTCAGGACTAGAATCACCGTACAGCATAGTATCATTTTATTTAAAAAAATAAGCATTAATGCTTCTCCTCGTACAATTTTTTGTATTTATCAAAGAGAAAATATAATATAAATTGATTATCAGTAGGTAGTATAAATGCGTCGGCCGTTTTTTGGCTAAAATCGCTGAGGAAATTGATGGTTGAAGTCGGTAAAAAAACATCCTGTAATTAATGTATCAGCTGACAATTAGGCAGTATACCTTTACATGATCGCGATCTTTATGAGTTTTTATGTCGAACTTAATTCGCCTAGTAATCTCGCCTGTTTCTCAAGACATTATTCATCCATTTGCAACTCTCCATTCTTCATTAACGGTTTCACCGGACGGATACCTCGTTACAGCCAGATAAAGCCTCGTTTCCTGAGCTCCCGCTCGCGGCAATAGGCCACCCCTTTGCCCTCATCATTGTTCCACTAGTTTATTTATGTTCCTGAGTCTAATTAACATCTCTTAGAGGAGGAGGATCACTGTTTCTATCTCAACCACCAGTGGCTTCTCCATTTTTTACAATGAAATCTCCGTCTCTATTTGGCGTTCGAGATTTTTCATTCTGAATAACGGCCACGCATTTTCAATGCCATACACTTTACTACCATTTGGAACAGGATGAAGAACTATTCATCGCAGTTTGATATGGTGGTGAACTATCTGAGCCGCTAGGATCCCAAGCATGCAAAGTTTTAAATAATAAAGTAATTCATTCATTCATTGACATCCGGATTGAATTTCACTGAATTTGAAAGTGTATAATCAAGCTCAGAAATATCTTCGTGTTCGTCTGCATGTATTATGGACACCGTTATACGATTTTGCGAGGATCTGCGCGGTCCAATGATGGAGGGTCACCTACCTAATGAATCCCGTAACCCTGGATACTCTCTCATTAGCCATCCGTGTACTTCGCGTTCAAATAAATTACTGGACTGGGGATGTACAGTATTCATCGTACACCACAATGACCTCTCGTGATATGTGAGCATCCGGTTCGCGGAACTCGGCCATTACGGAAATGACTAATTATGACGGTGAAATTCGCGGCCTGACGCGTCCGCTCTTTTATAACAGTGTTCATTTCACAACAATAAACATTTTAGGTAACAGAAAGGGGAAAGCACGACGTTAGCGGTTTCGCGATATGGAATTTAGCACTGCGTTGGCATCAGGACCGAGCACTGCGGAGTGTTTGCTTGGGTTCAGGGGGTGGGCGTGTCAACTTCAGTAATTTTTGCCGATCATGGTGTGAATTCTATCATCATCAATTTGCTTCAAGCTTCTAAGAAATTCATAGATGGAATAACGGTTGCCCTGAGGATTCTGAGGAATTTTCGCACTATGAATAGGAGGTAGAGTGGGGGAGGATGACCTCTTATTCAAAACGAATGGTTTTCATATTGTATCAGCGAAGACTTGCGTTTAATGAAGTGAGGATAATTGAAAGAAGGGACGAGGAGCGGGAGGAAAAGGGCTAGATTTGCGCGACGACAGTTCTAACTGCAGCAAGAGGAAATTAGCTAGAGACTTTAAAAAATAATTAACTCCTTGAAAATACATTCAAACGCTTTCAAATACGCTAATTCAACCGGATGTAAAATTGAAGGCGAGGTATCCCCGTGTCCACTGGAAAAGGAAAGGAAGGGAGTGAGGGATGAAAGAGAAAGGGGAAGTAGGAATCATGACTATTTGTCAGGCGTTAAGAGTAACGAGGAGATGATAAAATGGAGTACTTGAAGAATAAGAGAACGGTAAGCGTAAGGTAACAGCCAAATTAAGACGGAATTTTTTGTTGGCTTTTTTATTTGGGGTTTCCATTAATGCCTCTTTTATCAAAATTGTATATGTTCCCCTTATAAATGCAAAACAACATTCTGTGTAAGAAAATATTAGTTCTCCTTAGGACACAAACGATTAGGAATTTTCACGGTACGAATTGTTTACGGCCTAAGAAGGCTTAATATTTTCTTACATATTGAAGGCTTAAGAGCTCGCTTCAATTTTCAACATTCTTAACTTTCTAACCGAATCGTTTTCTGAGTATTTTAGTAAATCGAAGAGAGCCAAGAGGTCCGTTTCCTCGGAAAAAGATCAGTTTAACCAGTATCCATTAACCTTAGCTTCTGCACTGATATTCTGTACATTTTCCTATCTACTAACCTCTTTATGCTTATGTCTCTTTTTGTTTGGTTTCAATACCGCCGTTATTATCTTCGAATTACTCAATGCAGTGTTCCTCTGTGGTCATTCCCGTTCAATTATCCTTCCATAATTCTGTCTCCATCTAGCAATCGTGCCTCAAAATATACCAGATGAGTTAATTACCTCGGAATTTCTCAAAGAAAGACGTACTTTAATAGTACGGCTATAAAAATGCCATTTGGAAGGTAAGTCGTGTATTTCTTCCAAAAAAATTTATTTTTAGAAATTAATGTTGTTTCTTATCCTGAATACTGGCATACCTAAATATAAAGAGCAAGAGTTGTGGCGAAAATTTTTGCCACGGAAAATTTTCTCGGTTACATATCTCCGCATAAAGCGATGCTGCTGGTTTAGAGTTGACAAAATCCTTTGGATTCCATCCTATTAAAAAAACAGACTGTAATTACTAATATTCATTCCTTCTATTTAAAAATGCATGCATTTGATAGCTGTAATGAGTTAAATAAATAAGTTAAAGATTGGATCGGAAATTCCTTCCGAGGAAGGTCCTAAAGTTCAACGCCCTCGATGAGATGACCTCTTAGATAGTTCGGGTTCCTAATATGACGGACGTTCATTAAGTAAGTACCGTTTTAGTATAAATACCTTAAAATTGGCTATTTTTGTTTGAATTTATTTTTTTTGAAAGAACATACCTTAAACTATTTTTTGACTGTTTTCGCGGTTGTTGAGTCACTTTTCCTGTCTGTTTTGATTGTTTATTATGTTTACGACATTAGAAATTTCTGCCGGCTGTGAAACATGGTCTGTTATACCATTTCTGAATGTAAGAAAGCTGAAATATACTGAAATTCATCAGCAGATCGTTGATATTTATGGGGATAGTACAATAAGTGAGGGAATGTTTAGGAAATGGGTAAGATAGCTCAGCGAAGGCCGAGCGAATGTGTATGATGGGCCAAGGAGTGGGCGATCTTCTGTTTTCAATGAAGATTTGGCCATTCAAATGGACAAGAAGGTTCGCGAGAATCGTCGTTTTACGATTTCCATACTATGCGATGAATTTCCCGAAATTTCTTGAGGACACGTCATCATACATGTGGGAGTGTTTACCATCATTGGCGGAGCCTTTCTTTGAAGAGGGAATAAAAAGTCTGGTCTCCAGACATAAAAAGTGCCTCAGCAATGATGAAAATTATGTTGAAAAATAGTTTAAGGTATGCTATTTTATTTAACATTAAATTCAGTCAAAAACATCATGTGAAGTTTTGTAATACAAAAACGGTTCTTACTTTTTGAATACGCCTCGTATAAAATAGATGAATATATTTTAATATAACTTTCAATACGGTATGCTGTTCCAGAAAAATATGGAAAAAAATGTGACCGTAGTCTCACAAAGGATAATGCCTATCTGAAATTAGGGATAGTGCAATTCTAGGGAGATAAAGTAATACGAGGAAGATACGAGGAGATTGGTAGGGAACAGGAGATATGGCTTGGAGAGCTACTACAAGCCAAACCTAGGATTAATGACCTTTTCATGTTGACAGTCGCCTATGGAAATTGCAGGAAAGAATTATTTGATGGCCTTTATGATAGTTATTTTATGAGTCGATTATCGATAGTAAATGAAAAAGAATTTTCAATTATTCAGATTATCATTCAGTAGGTACATATCTCTAGCGCGTATCGTATGGTTTAGTGGAAAGCCTACATCACAGGATACCACAGGAAACAAGCCGTGCCCAAGGTTTCGAATACATTTTGATATTCACGCGCGTGCATAAGGTTTAAATGCCAAAAGCGTTCGCTCGAATTATTTCAGGGAAACAAGTTAGAGTGTTTTTGCGGAGTCTTTGTGGAATCTCTACAAAATATTCACAGTGAAATTGGTTCTAATTTAACACATTTCTGTGAAACCATTTGCACAGTTCAATCCCTAGTGCGGGCTAAAAGTTCATCCGCCGATCTATTTGGAAGTCCTCATGATTTGTCTATGCATCGATTAACATAAAATTAAGTTAAGTATGGATTAAAATACTGTGAATTATGAAGTCGCTTATTAAGTTGTTAATTGAGTCGATTATGTTAAACACCCCGGAAATAAATTTATGCTTCTAGATTACGATCGAATATGCACTTAAAAAATTGTGCACTTAAAAATATGCTTTGGAATATTAGATTTTATCCTGTGAAATATAGATGACCAAATATAAAATTGGATGAGCTCTATCCCCTACCTACCCAACCAACCAACCTTCGGGTTGATTACTGTGATGAAATATAAAATTACTTTATAAATATTGATAAGTACACGCCGCGCTCACCTCTCTATGGAGTGCTTCCTTGGAGATCAGAATAGATAGGAAACAATGCACAGGTGTAGGGAAGATACACAGTGAATGCATGGAATGCAGGGATACATAGGGAGTAATGCACAAACAAATATTTAAGAGAAGAATTCCTTTTCATGGGAATGCACTTACGCTTGATCGCTAGTAAAATATCATGAAGAAACAGGTAAAGCCCAGGTAGGAATTAGTGACCACCACGAACTCGATTCCCAGCCATTACATTAGTTCCGGAAGGGATGCTAAAAATAGCCGTTTATGAAGTTCGGATCGGATTAAAATTTTTTATTCCGGTTCCGGTGACAGAGGTGGAGTGATAAAAGTCGTGAAAACCGGTTCTTGTCTATATATATGGAGGGGAAATGTTGGCGAACGTGATGTGCGGCGAGTCATATTTTTCAGTTGGCTGAGCCGCAAATAGGAAATGAAAGCAAACACAGTGGAATTTTTTTTAAGGCCAATTACCTAGAAATGATGCGACGCCTGTGCTTGGTAACAGAGGGAAAGTATAAATAGGCATACGCTCAATATGTACTGCGGTGAAATTCCAAACTATACAACTGGAAAGTTGGCATTAGCCTCGTTAGTTATGAGCCATTGTTGAGGGTCGCAGGATAAAATATAATCGCGATAACCATCTCTTCTTGAGACTTATGTCGGCAAGAGGATTCCATAAATAGAAACGCTCTTTCTCGGAGGTAAAAGGTATAAAAATAGAATCAGGGATACGGTTTATTCCTGATTACTTTTGTCGGGAAATTACCCGGGAATATTACAGGATGTGTTCATGCCTCATTTGCTTAAGCATTAAAATATCATGATTTTCTATTCTTATGAAATTTTTTACTCTTAACGTTCTATTCATCATACTAAGTCAGTTATCAGTCAGGGGATAGATTTAAAAAAGAAAATTCACCATGCACTTCACTTATTCCTCATCTAAACTGTCGTTTAAATTTATTTGTATTTCATTTTATATTTTTATACTTATTCACAATCAATATTTTCATAAGTCAACAATTCATACTTATTTGTGAACATTATTGACTCTGTACCAAGTTTTTGTGTTAATGGTGTTAATATTAACTGTGATTTTTGATGAGGTGTACAATTATAGGAGTCGGATATGCTAAAACGAACGTGTCATTATTAAAACATCATTTCCCTCCGGCTTGGTTCAATTACTCCAGCATTTATTAAAAAGTGTTCTCACATTTTCATTAAAAATGCCTAAATTATAGTTTATTTTACGTTTACACCTGGGTCAAGTTTCTTGGAATCATTACCCTTTGTAACTTGAGTGGTAGTGATGAAAAAGTGTTCTCATTGGAACTAGCTGCCATTCGGTTGGGAAGTAATGGTGCTGTGGCGATGTAAGAACGCAGGGAATCTTGATTCCAAGTCGCCCAGTGTCATTCGCATCGCGAAAAATGCGGCGCAGATTATTGCGAGAAATCGCGCGAGCCTGAATTGCGGAACCCGAGTGCGTAAAATAATAATACTGCCTCTCCGAGTGTGTGTTGGTGGTAGTCGGGAGGCCAACTTCGAGCGACTTTTATAATTGGCCCCGAGAGTGGAGGAAAATCATTCTGATTGGCACTTTCACCTCGTTCCCGCGGATGTTATTTCTCCTCTTGCGAAACTGGGAGAAAATTATTCCTAAGTGTAAACAAGACGTTTTGATTATTATTGAAACTACAGTGGGGAGAGACCTCCCGGAGGAAACGTAGGCCTTTCGGAGCCGCTGAGCGGTTTAATGGACGGTGTTACGCGAAAGGCTGCACGCGAACAGCCTACTCTGGCCTATGACCATCGACCCCGGCGCGTTGGCGCCGGTTGGAGAAATTCGATGAATCGTTAATATCTTGTAGCGTTATTCGTCGGGGGAGTTAAAAATCCGGCGTGTACGGTATTAATTGGTATTTTTTTGCGGAAATTATGTCGGAGTTCATCAGTTCACTTCTGGAGTTGGTATTACAAGTGCGACCCGATAGGCTGAAGTTTTGTCCGTGCTGATTAAGTCACACCACCTCGAAATATTTGAAATAATTGCTGCACTTTTGACTTAGAGTAAATGGTGATTTTTTATTTTCTGTCAAGCGAAATATTGGCCTTGACGTGCATGTAGGGTTTTACTGACGACGTACGAATTTTCTTCTATGGATTTTTGCCTTTTTAAAAAAATTACTAAACTAAAATTACACTCGAATGGAAGCCCATCTCTGGAAAAAATGTCTGTAAATGGTTAGATTATTGCAGAACACTTTCTATCTGGGTACCACCTTCATTTTGTAAGACAACAATTCTGTACATATTTATCGATACAATGCGAGCAACGTAAGAATAAACATACAGATATGATATCGGACTTATCCCAACCTGTATACAACTACATGATTAAATATAGCTGAACATTTTCCTAGAGTCATAAGTTTCACGAAGGTGGTGATATTATACAATAATTAAAAGTCCGCTACAGAATTTTGTTTCAAGTGAGTAGGCAAATTATCATCACGATAAGGTTATAAGGTAGCTATAAATTTTAAATGATAATAAACCATTATAAATCCGGTTAATGAGTATTCCCTCGATGATTATAGGTACTTAATTTATTTGGGGTGGACACTTAATTTAGTAACCACGTAATTACATTCACGTCAGTATGACAAGGAAGACTATAAGGAAGAACGCTTAAGTACGCTGCGTTGATAGGTCAAAGCGGAAGGAAATGAAGATCAAATGGATGGATGTTATTCGGTCGCCAGAAAACATGTTACTATGATTACTTGAGAGTAATATCATATGAAGTGTAGGCCAATAGTATAGGCCATAATGTTCGTTGAAATTAAGGTGGAAATAAAATTCAACTTGGTTATGAATTTCATACTTTTAACGTGAAAACACGGGACTAGATGTAGACACGTAACGAACACGTAACGTCAAGCGCCCAAAATCTCTACTAAGTTGAATGTTATTTTCACCCTTAAAAATGAATGTCACTAAGTCAAGCCTTCAAAAATCAACTTCATTCTTAACAATATTTCTTTGGGAGCTGATATATTATACATATTTCATAAGTTATAGGACATTTAATATTTTCTCTTTGGGTTTCCTCAGTTCAAATTACGTAGCTACATCTACTGGCCAAAAATATTGCATATTCCTCGTTCAAACTACTATTTTTATTATTGCTTTTGTACTCTGCATAGTAAAAGTGTTAACAGAAATTTTAAGAAACGTCAAAATGTAAGGACCACTGATTCAAAAACATCAGAATTTGCCAGAGCCACAAGTTATTGTGAATTATTTTTCCAACGTACGTGCGCAATGCAGCTGGGAAAAAATTTTAAACGTACGACATCACTTAGGCTCTTCACTAATCAATTTGGGTAAATGTTGCAGCGATCGGCTCTATCGTATAGAAATATCGATAGAAAAACGTGTCACCACATGAATGGCAGGACTTTTTCGTGAACCTATATTTTTCACCTCGCATCTGCGTACTTCATTGTAATTAGTTTCTCGAAGTTCTTGGCTTACTTAGCTTTCGCCGTTCCCAAGTGAACAATCTCCAGATTCTCTCAAACTCCTGGAAAAAGTAGATTCTCTTGCTTTTAAAAGAGTATTTTCGAGGTGGAAAGGGAATGCGCGGGCGCTGCTTTTATTTCTGGATGCCGTAGGAGAAATCAAAACCAGCCACTGACCCACATGGCAGCGGGCACCCAATCAACTCTCGAAGCGACGACAAATTGGCGCCAAACAATTTTCCCGATTAGTTTGCCTGTCGCGCGCGCGCGCTTGCTGGACGGCGCTCGGAAGGGGGCGAGCGGGAACCATTCGCAGACCGCTCATCGACGATTAAACGGCCAGCAAAGTGATTGCCCGTTGATTCGTCCTGATTGGACGCACATTGGACTTCACTTGTTTTAATAAACTTGACGCCTAAATTGGCTCCCGTATATGGATACACCATCAAGTCGTCACCGAACCATTCCTTCATTTTATATTTCCTCACTTCCCTCGATCCTTTTGTTCAGTTATATCGATACTTCGGAGAGCGTGTTTATGGAATCGAATGACGATCGTGCGTTGGCTCAAAAAGGGCTTAATGGCTCTTAAAGGACTTTTGAAGGAGGAAAGCGATTTTCTATTCTTCATGGTTGTATTCTTTCTTAATATCGATTCCAGAGGAAATCATTGCCCCTATGATGACGATTTTCCATTGTGAAGATTTGAAATGTTGTTTAGTGTTTTAAGATTAGTGTTTTCAGTCGTTAATAATTTTACCCGTTTAGATGTTACAAGTTAGTAAAAAAAAGGTTAGTTTTTGCCGGAATACCCCACCAGCACAACTATAACATAATCACTTGAATAGTGATTTAATTAAATTAATGGCTCGATGAATACTTCCGGAGCACTTTATTTCGTGCTAACATCTGGATGTGGAATGTTCGCACGATGGAGAACCTGCAATTTTCTAGCCGTATTATTTCAGGTTGCGAATTCAGAAAACAATTTTGTGCACGAAATTCTTAATAATGTTAGCTGCGTAGCGCAATTTTCTCAACTATTTATTCCTCAAAATTTTTTTCGTCAATAACTCTGTATACCAATTTCTAAATGTGTTAATGGGGAAATGTAAATTTTGATATAAAATTTTTAGAAGTCCTTTATTCTTGTTCAATTGACTCCTAAATCGAGTAACTTTTTTACGTGATGAAAACACCTCGCCAAGTGAAATCGTTTAAAGTATAAGATATCTGACAGTCAGACGGAGGCTGTCCGCATAATAAATGCAGTTCATCGGATTCCCTCAGACAAAATAGAAGAATTGGTGAATGCTTATATTCCGTGTAATGTCAACATTGTGATATATGCATGAAAATTGCGAGAAATTTATGAACCCCAGTGGTGAATCCCGTTTTATAATTAGGGCAGGTTTTATATGGCTTCATATATACCCTTTCTCCTGTTTTCCCATGGTTGATAGTATATTAACGAGTGATAACTTGTTTCATTCGCTTCGCAATATTAGGATAACCGTTAAGTATTCAGTGGCAAAATTGAAATTGCCAAGACGTTAAACGGCCCAAGCTAGGAAATTATTCATCCTTTGGATATAACTGGACTGTGAAACCAATTCTCTCACAATAAGTCGGTCAGTCAGCTAATAACTGCAATATGCAATTACCATAAACGCCTTAATGGTAATATCTCATTTTAGTTCTCAACGGTGTTATTAGAGCTGGGAACTCTCCGATGTTTAACCCTTTGCCACTACGACCGGCTTCGCGTGAATTGATTAAAAATTTGTGCCGGCTGGTTGTGAAGGAGGCAAAGTTAAAGGTGAGTTGAAATACACACGTCAAATTTGCGTCAGTCTCGCCTATGAAGGCTGTTGACGGAAAGACCGTGTTACATAGATTAACCTTTTTGGGTAAAAAAAACTCCAAAATTGGGATTCATTGGCATTGAAATGCGAAAATAAAATTAATTCAACTAAGCCAAAGCTTAAAAGAAAAAAGTGCTGCACTTTATCATATATTCTGCTTTTTCTTGTGCCTAATAGCAAACTATATAAGTACAAAACATTTTTATTCTCATTCCAGTGCTTATTTCATAAAATATCTCATTACTTTGAAATTCATCAATTAACCTGTACAAACCTATCAATTAAAGTCGTAATTATTAAAATGACGTTTAAGATTTGTCATAGCATTTCGTACTTAAACACATGGAATGATGGGAAGACAAAGGAAAGATTACGGTGCTATTGCAATTGTTCACATTTTTTTCTCAATTTTAATGGCTTAAGAATGTATTAGAAATCAAGGGTATTGTGATGTTTGTAACTAAATCACCAAGTTCAGTGATGGAAGAAGTTCGAATCCACACGAATTACTGTGCCGCTCCTTGAGACAGACTCAAAGGAAGGTGGAATCAAAGGAAATCATAGTGTACGTTTTCCAGCCGGACACCTCTTTCCGAGATTTTTTGAATACCTAGTCGTGGTTGAAGTCAGTGAATTATGTCAAAGCAATCATGAGTATTTGCCACAAATGGGAATACTACCCTTCGCAAAGAAACGAACGAGTTGTAGCTTATAGCTTCTTCGACTTCCAATCTGTATTCAGTTAAACATGCAAGCGTCACGGAAACGCTTAGCGAAAAAATTGGACATTCAAATACTATTTATTTAGTTTAATAAAAGGTTTACATAACATTTTTGGAATTCGTAGCGGTCTGTTAATAAAAAGCCATTTTGTGTGCGAATATCATGCAGTCTTGAAGTTGTAATGTAACTTTATTCTGTGTAATAATGCGCACTCAAATGCAATTTGAGCATCCGTTGCACTCGTATTTCATGGATTTCCACTCGTTTTCCACGCGTAGATGAAATAATTTTTATGCACGACAAAAACTAAGAACGTGTACCTGATAAAAAGTGGGCTGTGTAGGTCGTATGTATCCGATACTTAGTCTTAAAAAGTTGACGTGTGACTCTTAGTAGAGTTTTATCAAGTTCTTTCATGTATTCTTTGTTCAAAATAATTACTTTAAAAAAATAAAATCAAATTCCGTCTTCATCAACTAAATGAGAACCGTCTTTATTCCTCTTTAGGTTTGATGATGGAGAGTGAGAAGAAGATATTCGATCTGATGGACGAGAAAAGTGGTATGTCGAAGTACTGGATGCCACTCATATGGGCCACAAACATCATCAACCGAGCGAGGAAGGAAGGCCACATACAAAACGACCATGTGGTCCAGACCATGCTCGTGGAGCTGTCGGACATCAGACGACGGCTGGGGTCGCTCATCGGTTACGACACCGTATGCGTACCACTCGTTTACACTCAGGTAAGTTCATTCTATCGTAATGTTGAAGCATAACACTCTTCTTCTGTAGCGTGTCGCTAAAAAAATTCGCAAAAATTTTTGCGTATGGTATTATGAATATTTTGAGTTAGTTGTTTCCTCTCTGATATTAAAAAACATGGTTAATATTTAAAAAAGTTTGTGAGAACTAATAGCCGATGAAAACACTTCATTTTGTTATTAATCCACATCTTAATGTTTTAACAAATATGGATTCCTCTTTTTCACATCATAATGAATATATCTTGTAAATTTGATAATTGAGTTGATTTTTGAAAATTAAGTGTATTTTCATCAGTATTCCGATACCTGAAATTACTTGATTAGTTTTACATTCTTTCCTAATCTCTTAAACCCAGGATGTTTGTTTATTTAAAGACGTGGTTTATAGCGTTATTTTTTGGAAGCGATCTATGATTGAATGAAACACGTTGTATTTCTACGTGTATAATTTATTTCACTGCGTAGATCATCATCAGGTGACGCTACGCGTTGAAACCTAGTTATTGAAATACATTATAATGTGAAAATACGTGTTTCATTCAATCATTTTGTTTGCTCGTTTTATAAGAATCTTTGTTTGGCTACGTATTTTTCTCTTCGTGGTCCGTGAAGAGCGTCTCCTTCTCTATTTTTTTCTGCAATGTTGCTGACAAATTCATAATATTTCTAGGTGTGCCTAATCCATCTAGTTATTTTCAAATGATCTCCATATTGCCTTTTCCCCTGATACTTCTCTATACTTCCTCACTTCTCACAGAATCCGTCTATTTCACCTTTAATACAGTGGATACTAGGTCCAAAAAATTGATTTCATAATAAAAATAACCGTCTAGTAATGTCTGAAACTATGCAGTTTAGGCCAAAGCCAATTGTTCCAGTGCTTATCGCTAGAAAAAGTACGATTCCTTTCTTAAATTTCAATAGGGAAACCTCACTCAGGAGGCGGGAGGCGGTTTAATTAACCAATCATATTCGTATTTATTTATTATTTATATTTATTTGTATATATGTATGTGTATATATGTATGTGTATATATGTATGTGTATATATATATATATATATATATATATATATATGTATACATATACTGATAACTGTAATGGAAACAGAATACAAAAACGAGTTAACTTTTATCAGAATCTTCTAAAGAAAGAATAAAAAGAAATACTCGTGTCTAATTGATTCAGCTGGTGTACGAATGAGTTTAAGGAGAGATCTCTATTGTACCATGTCTGCAATGTTTGAAAGTATCCCTAGTAGAAAGTATCTAATGTATTTCAACTCTATACTCTTTTGAACTGTCTAGGCTCAGTTATTTTTCCTAAACTCCTGGCCAAAGGCAGCACTTGCCAATTTTTTTCTATAAATTAATCTTCTCAGTGCCGTAAGTGATTTAGCTGTTGAATTTATTATCTCTACAAGATGCGGTATGAAGGCGATAATAAATCCCGCACAAATGTATTTAGTGGGGAGTAATTTTCTGCTGTATCATGCGAAAGCTTCCTCCGTGACTCACGTACGAAAAAGCCGATGATTCATTCCATTTCTGTCACATCTCATAGAAAGCAGCCTCATAAATAAGCCAAAAAAGTAATTACTCCTAGTTTAATGCAACCGTGGCATTTATTTTTAGTGTACTTCTGTTAATTTTATATTTGTTTAAATAAAAAAAAACAATCTGAAGTCAGACAAGGTCTTTGAACTTATGTCATGAAACCGTCTCCTTTTGTCACCTTTCGCTGCAAAAGTATCATGCTTATACAATAGATAAATTGAAAAAAATGAGTTAATGAATTAATCCTTCTCCTAATCTCAAAAATAATTGCATCTCCTGCAAAAGTATGGGATGCGGGGTAACTCTAAGCTTGTTTTAAAAGTCAGGTTGATGATGCTTTTCCTGTTAAAAAATGTGTTGCGTCTCGTTGCATTGCAAACTCAGTCAAGGGAATATTGGAATCTGATCACACCAACTGGATAAATTTACTTATTAAATATGTGAATAATCGCACGTCTTGGTCGAGTTGTATTCGCGAATAAAAAAATTGAATAAAAACACTTCAGGTGGTATTTATGGACCAAGTAACTTAGTTCGCGTTAACCACTAGGGCATACGGTATGAATTATATTTTTTGTCTCAATAATAATGCACTCACGTAGTTCATAATTTGCTAGTGTTGTCACCCAATTATATCGGCAATGGAATAGTAACATTTAGTGAAATCTTCATTAGTCAGATTCAGTGATTGTGAAGTTCGAAATCGAGATATCTGGAGAGAATTTGATCATTCTTCATGAATAAATACTTAGACCGTAACAAAGACGCTCAATTTTCCGATTTCCGAATGAAATTATACTTTCGCTTTCTTTGGAAGCTTTAACGAACGATTTCCTTGCCAGGAGGCAAGCGGCGAAAAATAGCTAGTTCATGCATGACATTTGTATTGTACATAATGATTGCTCGTTTGGTGAAATACCTTCCATCTTTAAAGTATTTACTTATTACTACCAAAATATATACACAGATAAGAAAAACCTTAAATGTTCCGTATGGGCTGGATACCGTAGAATTACGGTAGGGACGGTTAGTTGATTCAAAAACGTTGTTAATTGCCTTAAAATAAATGGAAGAACAGTGAGTCATGATGTGTTGAATTTTCCTTCCTAAGAGAAATTGCGTAGTCAAAGTTGTGCTCGAATACTTGAATGTTGTGAAGAAATTTCTCCGGGATATGCCGGAAAACAAAAAGGAAATGCCTTTTCCCCTCGTAATCGTGGCGTCGGAGGCTGAACATGAATTTTTTACCCTTTTTTTCCTTGAAATATATGCCTTCCTAGGGTCTTCCAAGAAGATAGACCATTCAAAAAATCCGGATACTGAAATTTGATTTCCCAAATCGTGTGGCAATGTCCACGCTTCCGTCGGTCCCAATGAAAGCGTGAGTATTTTGAGTTTGGCAATCGATGCAGCCGAAACGAGGATTCGACCATGATCCTACACAAACCATCTCGGTGTGCTGGTTTAAAATTCATTACCAAACGTGGGTTAATTCTCCTGATTTTACTTATGTTTCTCTGCTAACTACTATCGGTTTCACATGTCTATTAATTAATATAATTTTTCGTTTACAATTTAAGAATAAAATTTATTATTAGCGATAATATTTACATCGGTAATGATAATAACATTATTAATAATTCCACACGTTCACCACTTGGAAAATAAAATATGGTGGCACGGATTTCTATTAATTGGATCGCCTTTCTGTTGGCCAATAATTTACTTCCAATGCGAAACAGATATATTCCACAATTGTACTGCATATGCATAACACATTAAGCTAACTATATAACATCAAATTAAATTTTTTCACATTAAATTATGCGAATAAAAATGTATGATAAACTCTTTATTGAAAAACCCATGTATATGATAGAACTGTATCCTCGAGTTGGCAAATTTCTTTCAAAGATTGTAAGTGTAAAAATTTCATCAGAAAGGATTCTAAGAATGTAGCTGAGTATACGAGTAAATTCTTTGCTATCTAGAACTGAGTGTAGGTTAAACTCTGTGTTATTGAATTATTTGTTATAGATCATAGTGACTTAGCCATTCACGCTCTCGGTTTTTCTGGTCCTTGACCTCCATCAACATTTGTCGGACTTCTAAAATTATCTTTGTCTTTTAAGGGCATCCCAGCGATACTACGTAAGACTGTAATACCCACAGAAGCTTAGGAGAAGAGATTACCCGTAGCCATTAATTTTCTGACTGAGAACACCATGTCTTTCTTCATTGAAGCTGTGTGCATTTAGGTCGTTTCATATATGCCCGGAAATGATAGACTTGTAGAGAAGAATACCTAAGTACTCTTGAAAAACATTGGTCTCTACCTGATAAGAAATTCGAATTATCCCCAAATAGGTCACATCGAGCATGTGAAGCAATTGGTTGTTTGAAAACAACATTGTCACAGAGCGTGAATTTTTTCTATTATTATTAGGAATCGTCGGAAGTAGCTATCATTTATAAACTCTATATCATACGCTTCTGTTGTACGTTATGGAATAATATAAACCAGTCAGGTCAAGGTAGTGTGCTAGTTTATTTTAAAACACTTGGTTAGAACATCATACTAATATATGGCCATTATCTATTCATACATAACCAGTAGCTATTATTAATTTTTAATTAATATAATAGTCAAAAATAGATTTTAACTTAATTATTTTATTAAACTTTCGTAAGTAAAGAAAAACGATGTACACCACTTCGACTTTTATGAACTCACATGCAGCTTGCCTTAGTTTTCTCCTTTTTCTTCGTGGCATTTAAGAAAGGTGATAGGCAA
This sequence comes from Calopteryx splendens, assembly GCA_002093875.1. Taxonomy (NCBI): domain Eukaryota; kingdom Metazoa; phylum Arthropoda; class Insecta; order Odonata; family Calopterygidae; genus Calopteryx; species Calopteryx splendens. Next base: position 59,706 of record LYUA01000202.1, on the reverse strand, counting down.
TCAGATACGATTGGGGCCTTTTAACTTCCGGGGTTCATGAACCTTGGCAAGAGATAGAGAATGTGCATATTTAAATGTCTAGAAGCCCGACAGCGAAGGTCACTAGTAGTCAATTTTTTAGTCTGCCTGTCAAGTGAAGCCTCCAGCGAAATAAAGGCTGTGCGTCTCATGTCATTTTCATTAGGTCCTTACTTCAAATATCGCTAAAATGAGCTCAAACAATATTTTGCTGTAGTGGAGTACTTTTTTAGTTACTTATACTGCATTTTAACGTCTCCTGGGCATTTAAGTCTCCGTTTCAAGCGTTAATATCTCCACAGTGGTATCATCCTATGAATACAATTTTTCATCCTTTGTTTAGTAATTTTTTGTGGTGATTATTTAAAATAACATTATCCAGTTGAACTGAGCGTGACTTTATGGAGCCTAATAATCAAGCGGGTTTTGCGATCCATATTTAATCATTTGAGGCCAGTGGAATTTCCAATTTTCGGCGCAGTACCAGCGCCATACATTTTGGAAAGGTTATATATTTTTTGGAATGTAAATTCCGATACAAAAAGGATTTGATTCCTCATCTGTACTCGTTTATACTAAGATCTCCGATTTTATAGAATTTGTACATTATTAATACAACAGCCGTCTGCTCCTAAATCTGGAATTTAAAATTTTTGTTGATGTAGACATATTGGTTATCAATTTTACCATTCTCAACTTGGATATCAATATAAATTGTAAGTAGCCCTGCAGTATCCTGAACAAAGCTTGGAGTCATCAAAAGCCAAATAAACAGTCACAAAGTGAATCCACTCTGAAATACAACAATTTCTTGTCTTTTGACTTCTTTGCTTTCGTAATCCTTTACTTTAAATAATTAGTATTTTTCTTCAAATGTTATCAATAATAAATAGAGCCAGAGGATAAAGAATAGCATGTGGTGATATTAATTAATAAACTATATTAGATGGGAGATGCAATTAGGCATGCATTTTCTCATAATTCAATGGTAACTAGTGTAAATGTTGTATTAATAATAGTTTGAAAATGATCGAAAGTTTTTTATTTTATGCATACAAATATTTTTATTTACAAATTTTTCGTTTTGAAATTGATTTTTACACAACTTAAAATGCATGCGCACGACCTTCAAAGGTCAGTTATTAAGAAAAAATCAGAATGACTTCCCAAGAGGAAAGTTTAAAATTAAACGAAAAGAAAAAAATTAACTTCCGATATGAATTTCATGAGGCATGTCTGATCTAAATCTGATTCTTCGGCTCGTGGAACGCCAAATTACTCGGAGTAATAATTAGAAAATGCATTCCATAACAGTACATAACGTACGCTCTAAATGTACTTTTTCATATTCAATATGACGCCATCCCGCCACCGATCTCTCCCTTTTCTTCCACAACCTTTATATTTTTTTCCCCTGCAGCCCCATTTCTAGTTATAAGACCCTTGAAAGCTATCGCATTCCGTCATTAACGAGTCACTTAATGAATGCGTCCTCGACGTCGCCGCGTGTTGTATATAGTCCTCCCTCCCGCTACCGATCCCCTCACATGTGCTTACACCCTTCCCGGCCTGTCGAGGAAAGATACCTCAAAAGCCCGCGGGGGCTTCTTCCCTCGTCGCCTCCCCTCCTCCCGCATACTACCGAGCCGCCCGTAGACCGGTTTGGGATGCCATCGCATTCGCCGCCGCCCGAGGGGCCCCCATCTAGTGCACACAACCGCAGACGGACGCACACGCGTACGCACCAAACGGAAGACCGCGGAGGCGCGTACACATCTATCCGTCTTAATCTCCCCGCGCAGCAAACGCCTCCCCCACCCCTCCCCATTCTTTCGGCCTCGAGAGGCTCTTGGTGTGTCCGCGCGGAACTTCGGTGTACGAGAGGGGCGGGGTGTTTTGCGGTGGGGGAGGGAGGCGGGCGGCAGGGTGGGGACGGAGCCATTGGACGAACGAAAGAGAGAGGCGGAGGATGAAGGAGATAGATTTATATGGAGTGGTATGCGAGGCCTTTTTTTGTCGGAAGAAAAAGGATGGAATCCCCCGGACTGCCGTGGGGCGAGGAAGCGCTCAAAGTAGCTTCCCGGTTTCGAGTGACAATGGAAAATGCCATTTTCTCTCGCGGAGGAAATGCTCGTCGAGTGGGGTTCATGATGTAGGGAGAGGGGATAGGGTAATGGTGAGGTTTATTAGCGGCCGGGTGTAAGTAGCAGGTAGTGGAGGTGGGGAAGGAGAAGAAGGAAGAATAGGGAACGGTCTGGAAGACTTTAAGTGGTGGAAATGCTCTCTTTTAAGGTGGATGGCTGTAAATGGAAGGAAGGTTGTTTTGGAAGATTGTTTAAGATAGGGCGACCAGATTCCAACGAACCGGGACTAAACGAGCGCGCTCCGACCCCGATGCGCATAAGAGGAATGGATCATTAGGATTGTAAACTCTGTCGAAGTTTGAGGTAATTTAATTCATTGGACAAATTAAACTCTATAAAAACAGTGATCGTGACACAACCTTTATGATTTTCTCTCTCAATTAAATAAGGTGTGACCTATGCGATTGCTAAATAAATACAAAAAGAGAAATGGTTTTATTTTCGAAATAATAAAAGTGTTGCAAAAATGGTTTGAACTTCAAGTAACTTTTAATGTGACATGTGTGATCAAAAACATTTCAAAGATGAAACTTATCTCGGACACTTAGCTAAACAACTTTCATCTTGTTTTTCTTTTTGTCCTTAAAACGACGTAATAACTCGAGTGGAGTTTTAGTCGCTATAGTCTAGGGAATGGCTATTTGCTCACTCTTTGCAGTGAGTGATAATTTATAAGATTTTTTATGGAACCCTTCACCAAATAATGCTAATGCTTATTCATTGAAAGTGAAGTCGCTGCCTTTTACCTCCGCCTCAAAGAAATTGGAATATGCATGTAGGCGTAGTCGTATTGAAAGCAATGCGGTGGCTATTTAAATCGCGTCTATTTACTTTTGTGGCCTTAAGGTAGGCAATTGTGGGAAGGCTTAAAGATAGGAAAGTGGGTGTAGGATAGCAAATTGAAGAGGAGTAGTTGGAGGGAAAGGGGAATTCCTCGACTGAGGAAATAGTTTTCGGTTTCGGGACTATTCCACCCGTCGCCTTCTAACCTCGTTTTGCTGCCGCGCTGGTCGCAAAATTCCTGCCTCTCTCGTTTGCGCATCGCCCTGGAACTGATTTCAAGGAAACGTGACGCTCACGTGATCACCTCTCGAATGTCTATCATTGCAAGGAGCCATTGGAGGCTTCGGGGTCCATGAACAGGTGGTTCTTCACCTTGATCGCTCGTCTCGCTCTCCGTCACCCCCCTCCCCCTTCGCTCTCGCACGCCCTCCCCATCCCTCCTTGTTGATGCTGGCATTTCTTTTGTCTCCGTGACGGTTTTTCATTTGTTGAACCTCAGCGACCTGTGACAGGCGTAAGAGAACGGATATTTTCGCCTGTCTTGCAGGAATACCATTATTCTAGGTGTCTCTGGTCTAGTTGTGCTCGACGATCTTTAATTTCGAGTGTCCAACTTAGAAAAGGAAAAATAAACGAATATAGCATAGGCAAATGTATGGTAATTTCTAGGTCTCAAGAATTGACACCCTAAAAAAATCAATTTTTTTCTGAAGTGGACATTTTTTAGCCTTTTGATATGTTCTAACAAAGGCTTAGATGTCAATTTCAGTCATTCTACTTTCTTACAATAATTATTGGTATGTTTGAAATAATTTTCCTATACTTAAATGATCGTATGTGGGAGAGTAAATGTACAATATTGCATATATGTCCATAACATCTCAATGGTGGTCATATTTTAAAATAAATGCGTTCAAAATTATGCATTCATGTATGATTATAAATGTCAAGTTTTCGGTATTCAGCAATATTACAAATTGCTAGTTTTAATGCGGCCAATTCATGTAGTTCAATAAAATTACATCCATATATACACATGCACAAATACACAAGATATAGGCATGTATATTTTTTTTGATCAATTTTCAATTACCTTGATTCTTCCTCTTTCCCGCAACCAAAGGTGCATGATCATCATTTAACAAATGCCCCTTGTCTTTTCGTTTTCCTTCGCAGGTGGTAACTCTGTCCGTGTACACGTACTTCGTGGCGGCTTTGCTGGGACGTCAGTGGGTAGCTCCGCCGGGCACGCACGCCGCAAACGCCATCCAACCGACAGCCTACCCTCAGGACGACTCTGTAACAATCTCAGGACTAGCTACTGGCAAGGACTTGGACCTGTTCTTCCCCGTGTTTACCGTTTTACAGGTGTGTATACGTTCTTCACGTGGTTGTTTTGCGTGGTAGGTGTGGGCATCATGTCTAATTCAGTGGGTCGTCTTTAAAGGCATTGAAAATGTTTCCTACAATTTTGTTAAATGATTGGACTGAGCTGGATTGGAAAAGGTTATGGTGTACCTAATTGCTAAATGAGCCTTAAAAATACCTTGTACATGCTTGTCGTTTTTTTATTCAACAAAAGATGAATAATACTGCTGTCCTTGCGTTCATAGCTGGTCATATGGTACGAAATGAAGAAACGCAATCTAAGGGTTTTTAAATGCATTTAAAATATCAGCAGTGTCATGAATCCAATAACACCAGTAATTATGAGAAATATTTATAGAGAAATATTTTGAATGAATCTGTGATTACCCAAAATAAGGATACTTTTCACTGTTTGCTTGGAATTTAACTCTATTTTCTCAACACTTTTCATAAATTAACTCTTCGCTCTCAAGTTCAATGATTAATCTGTGATGCTCTCTTATGTTCCAGTTCTGTTTCTACACGGGATGGTTGAAGGTTGCCGAAGTCCTCATCAACCCCTTCGGAGAGGATGACGACGACATTGAATTGAATTGGCTCATTGACCGCCATCTTAAGGTAACTATGAAAAATTGTCAGAAAAACTAGATTAATGCTGAAGCTTACTGAACTGAATCTATGAATTCTCATGAAAACTGGATTTCTATGAGGTCTTATTATAAAATATTAAGTAACGAAACAAGCATTCTTCGAGCGAGCACTTCTCCCAACTATTTGATCGATGCTTTTTTACGTTTCGTCTAATATCACATTTTTACAGACGCACAAAAACCTCATTGGTCAATTATAACGTAATTAATTATGTATAACACCCGCAGAAGTTTCTTATAAGTATGGAACCCAAGAGGATCGCAATATGTTCTCTCATGTGTTGATTAATCATCCCCGTAGCTAATATTGGCCATTCTGAAAAAGAGTAATTGAAATGGTCATCTGAAAATCAATGACTATTTTTTCGAGAAAAAGTCATATATAAGTTATTTTCTCACCCCTAGGTTTTTCCATGAAATCCATGTTCTCTCCCGTTAGCAGTGTAGTTAATCTTGTTTCGGTATTTGAAGAGTATACAGATAACAGTTCGCCGTAGGTCTTAGGGTTATATACCACCAAACTCCCAGAAAACTGTTCTAAATATCTCTTCATATTTCAAAATTTTCTCTTCTCTGGTGCTGTTACTTCAGTTTTTGAGATGGATTTTTCACTTTCGTAAAACCCAAGATTCCTTTACTCCATCTTGCTCGCCTTCCTTACTCTCCTTGATATTATTCAGTATATCACTACACTACTATACACATTTACAAATCTCACTTTTGATTTCCCATGTCTTTGCTGAAATTATTTGTACATTAAAAGCAAGGTCAGAGCCATTGGATGAATGCCAAATTCTAAAGCCCATTTTATTATTATTAAAAAAATGTACTTTGCCAATTTTTTTAACAGTTCATGCATGGTGAATTTATACTTGCATATTTGTCTCATTGAATAGTAAAATCTCACGAAATAAACGATTTTGTAATCGTTTCAAAGCTTACGAAAATGGCGTGGTATAATGTTTTTCAACTATGGCAGATCGCTCCTCTTAGGCAGCTGAGCGTCCCAAAGTAACGCATTTATTTTCGTTCTGCTCAGGCGGCGTACATGATTGTGGACGAGATGCACGAAGAGCATCCGGAGCTCCTCAAGGACCAGTATTGGGAGGAGGTGGTTCCCCGGGATCTGCCTTACACCGTCGCATCCGAGCACTACCGCCGCACCGAACCGAAGGGCTCGGCCGAGAAGTACAAGGTGAAGGAGTCGGATGCCGTGTACGCCAACCTGTTCCCCAACGGGAGGTCAGCAGTGGTGATCACCACGCAGGCCCTCGTAAACACCAACAGCACGAATTCGGTGAACGCGCCCTCCGGGGGACACGGAAGGAAGAGTCACACCAACAACCTCAACGCGGACGACGTCTACGCAGACTACGTGAGTATGAGGGGAAAAGATAAAAATGCATATGCCTAGGTTTCATTTCACGGAGTCTCAAGCAGCTAAATTATTGTGATGAGGAAAGTGTGAAAGTAGAGGAATTGGAGCAGTGGAGGAGGCGAATCTGGTAGCAGGAAATTGGAATCGTCATGAATGGTAAAACCTGATTGAATGGCGGCACTCTTGTCAGTCGGAAGCGAGCTAGCCAGTCTATAAAACGCCAGTGATTTATCATATCTGTAGCCTTAAGCTTAGGGGTGGAAATACTTCGCTGATTTCTCGTGTGAATCTATCGTTAATCATTTTTCTTTTCGATTGAAACGTTCATATTTTCATTGTTGAAATGGACACAGATATCAATGCATAAAGGGTTTTCTTCCAGAAAAAAATGAATGCTAGAAAAACTCCCTGGCATTAATATTTGAAAAATTCTGAGCATATTCTGCATGATATGTTTAATGTTTAATATTTCTTAATAACTTATCACCACCTTTGGGGAGCATGCAAAATATCCCACGTGTAATCTGGTATGTCGCTAGTAATACATGGTTTTCCAATGGCACTTAATTATGGACATCGAAAAATATGAGATTACCCGAAGTATGTCATATGAAATGAGCAAGCTACTGTTTAATTTTTTGTCAGTAAATCTCTCGTCAGTTCTTCCGACGTCCCCGGAATTTCAAACACGAAGGAAGGGGTGGAGGCTGATATTGTCTCTTAGGTCATGTGTTTCCCAAGTGGTCGCGATATTACCGGCTCTTATTCCACGCGCGCACCATTGAGTGACCAATAACACAATTCTTTCACTTTCCCTACACTCTTACACGCCTTCCGGTACGCGGAGCGAATGAAATGAATTCGGATTTTTGGGCCCCCTTTTGAGGTGACCATTAAGAGCAGGGCTCTCTCCATTTCTCCCGCGCGGGAGTCACACGCCCGTGCTTCGTAGGCAGGAAGAGGAAGGCGAATACGCAACAGGATACATTTTTCCATTCAGCGAGGGTTTAATGCCACCATACAAACGGCGCGGAAGCAATCGCCTTCATAGCATTGCGCAAATCATTGAGAATTCCGAGTCTGAAGCGGATTATCTCGTTCTGAATAAATTAATTGTGTTTTTTAAAGTACTTTTTTTAGATAAAGGGCAAGTTCATCGGTGAGAAAGTAAAACATGCAAATGCCGAGTGAATTTAATTACGAATGAAATGCTACGAAGGATAGTACTCGGTGGTAATAACTATCATTTTATAGGTATATAGAAACGATTGTGCTTAGTAATCTATGAAAAGTATATTTATTAAGAAATAAAATGTACCGTTAAAATTTTATTCCAAATACTAAACTGAAAACTAAATAAAAGCTACTCTGGAACTCCCCCACGTTGCGCTTATTACAGGTAACAGAAATATATACCCTTGGTGCTATTCATTATTATTAGTGAGGATCACGTCATCATCAGGGGCATCTGACCGTGTGTCTGTATATAATGTTTGAATTTAAGTAAGGGTTTTCTGGATATCATCACTCAAAGTATTGTAGCAAGTAACACAAAATGTTATATTGAGCATGTTTTTAACAGTAGAAAATGTGATTGGATGTGACTATAACTCAACCCATCGTAAGTTGGTTTTACTGATAGAGATTCCTGGAAGGAAGTTTGATTAGGAAGGTAGACAGACGAGAGTGATCTACTGAGTGATCTTTTACTCTATTACCGATATTCTCAGCTAAAACTTAAAAATGTGCAATAGCATTCAAAATTAAAAATTACGAATACAAATTTGTGTTACACAATATTCCCTTAAACTGATTATTTAGGAGCAATTTGAATTCGAATTTTTATCAAATATTTCTTTTATTATAGTTCTGTTTAGTGATAGAAATGTGGTAGAAAATAAAACTCTCGCTATATTTTTATTCGAAAGTCAGTAATTCCAAACATATTTCAATTCATCCATATTCAATTGCTAAGAAAATATGCCATGCGATAGATAATTCAATGTATAACAGTCGACAAAACCAGGTTTTTAAGTGATTGTACTTATTTTTTTACCCACTTGCGAATTGTTTACTTACAAGTAACGCAAATGAATGCGGTTGCATTACAGGTAATTGGAAAAAAATTATCTTTGAATTAAAAAATGGGAGAAGATCCGAAAAGATCGTTTTCCTTCGGATATGCTCCTAGCCATTCCATAATAATAAGAGGAAACGCAAGCATGGATATTGTTTAACTTTATTGGACATCATTATGAAAAGAGATCTTTTGAAGGTAGATACGATTTCTAAGTAGCGAGAGGTACTAGGAACAACACATTATTGATTTAATGATCATTTATAGTGTAAATAATACCATTGGAAATAATCCATGAATCAATAATTAATAATAATTATGTGCGGAACAGGAAATAAACGACCTTGTTGGCTTCGTTGCGCTCGTTTTCAGTTACTTTTTACTATATATTCACCGGTGGTCTATTATTGGTTGCTACTGTTGTGTGCTATATGAGCATATGAATGTGCTTCTATACTAATTTTTGAAAACAGGGATACCATATGTATGGACTGTCATATGTGGTGGTATTATTAGGTTGTTTTTAGCCAAGTGGAAACTTTTTATCCTCCTTTACAGTTGATCGAAGGAGGGGAAAGCGTTCTGCCTTGAGATTATTTCGAGCAGCGGATGCAAAAAGCCTTCGAAGACCTTCCTCCTAAGGCCAGGGATCGGCTTGTCGGCAAGGGACCGACCTTTCAGTCTCAATCGGCATCCTGATCGCCCCTGGTATAGAGCGTGTTAATACATAATCGAGGATAAATTCTGTAGGAAAGCAATGATTGTTATTTTATGCAAGAATTACGCCTGCCCCAAGTGTATCGGTCGCTTAGGTTCTCTTTTATTTCCTAACCTTATGTGTTTTGATACAAAAATCAGTGGGTATCTGGATAGTTATTTCGATTTTTATAAATAAATGATTATTTTGGTACATGCTTAATATAAGCTGCCTGGCCGTCAGTGGTGCATCGTAGGTATCTCCCCGAAGTTGCAGAATTCTACATTTAAGTTGTTCGACTTCCACGACGAAAAAATGTATCTCATTGACATTTTGCTTTTTTTTCTTATTCAGGAAAGCGTGGATACACCACTTGTCGAGCGACGGAAGAATTGGTTCCAGCGACAACTGCACAGGATGGGCAGCGTCCGATCCGCCAACACCACTTACTCCTCCGGTGGCCTCTTTAATGGAGGTGCCGGTGGTCGTAACGCAATTCCCAACGCCAGGTCCGCCAACCTGTACAGTGGGAGTGGAGGGGTGCCTGCGGAGACGAACGTTGGGGGGGCTACCTCGACATCAAATCAGAAGATGTCCTTATACGACCGGCTGATGAGCAGGAAGTCCGGGAGAGGAGGGCAATTCCCTAGAGGAAGACACAGTGAGTCCTAAATCTAAACGCGATTTTATGCATGAAATTTTCATGATGATGGATAACGAAGTGAATCATTGCCTGCAATGAAATCAGTATGTTGAATAGCTATCCTGTTACTCCACTCTTCAGCTCTATTCGTCTCGATTCCGTTGTACGATAGTGTGACCCTCGTGGATATGTTTGTCCTAAATTTAGACGTTCGTGTCTATTATTTGAAGGACACTTTCTTGCCAAGTTGAATTTTTGTGAAGCTGACATCCGAGCCTGGAGCTTCAGTCAATTGTCATTTGGGGCCAAGTTCTTTACCAAAAGGTAACCCATGCAGTAACAAAGAGGACCGTACCAAGTTCTTATTAGCGTCTGAAGCTATTAAAATGATGTGATACCTTCAATTCCTCTCGAAACAAAAGTTTCTTCCTGCCTGTGAATAGATCTTGATTGATCCTCAAGTCTACGCCAGAAAATTTGCAACATATTTCCGAAATTATGGTATCATGCAGTCTTTTGGAAAGTAATATAAAAAGGTGTATGAGTTGAATGGTTGTGCCTTTACCAACCTGATTTTTCTATTCTCTAATTCCAATGCCAATTAAACAATGAAGCGCGTAATTTTCCGAACTAACCGTTCACTTGAGTATTGTCTTCGATTCTTGCCAACGGTATTCATTAAATATTAGTTCAACATGAAGCTTTTATGATTTTTCCACCTTGTTTTTTTTAGAAGAAATTCCGGATTATATTCCAGGGATTTTATTGTCGCCAATTCAGAGCCACTGGGAATGGTAACTAGTTATAGAAACGTTTTACCAGAAATAGCAAGCGAGAGACTAGCATTTTTCCTTTGAAAAGGAAATACGAGTTCCTCGATCTTCAAATTATCTCCAAGGACAGGGAAAGCCATAAATATCATAGTTTTCCCGCGAAGAGAAACAACATGCGTGGGCACTATCCCTCTATAGCTGGAGAAGAAATCCTCTCGTAACGGTAGCGTAATTGAAATTGAGAACAGCATTCCGCTCTCCATACTTGAGTGATAGCTCAACAATTCTAACTGGGAACCCTGACGCTTTCCGATGCGACATTTACTTAGAATTTAACAGTACATTTCAAATAATAATGATTATTCGCGTCACGTTGTCTCTCATCTCCAATTATCGGCTTTTCAACCCGGGCACAGCAGTCGTTCGTTCAATTCAATCGTAGGAGTATATTCAGCTCATTCTTCAATTGCTTCAATCTTTTTTGGCCAATTTCATAATACATTTGATCCTGCACTCGAAGTTTGGCTTGGATATTAGGTAGCAAAGGTCTCTGCCCATTCATAAACTCACGTCATTAACATAATAGTCTGAACATGGTGATAATTTCAAGGGAAGTTCTAAGAAAAGCATTTTAAACCGTTAAGTCTGCGGGTGCTTAAGTTACGTCACTTAGTCGTCGTCGTTCAAGTCCTGCCCGCGGATTGAGAGGTCCGAGTTCAATTCATTTTATCTATTAGGAATTTCAATTGATATTTGACCTTACCAGAGTTTTATGACTTCTTCGATATTTTATTACGCCTTTCATCGCTATACTCCTTTATAAAATATTTATTTAGTTTGGAAACCACTGTTATAGTTCACATTGAATGGAGTAAATAGTTATTGTGATATATTTGCCTCACTTTTTATTATAAAATATCTAATTCATAGTTAGCCCTCGTTGACAAGTGTTATTTATCGTAGAATCAAACTTCTTTCTCGTCGTCGTATAAATGGCGAGTGGCCAGGGATCATTACCTACTAATATTTTGACTATTTTATGCGATTAACTTGGAAAGTAAATTAGTAACTGCAGCGTAATAAAATTCTTTTAATTTATTATTTTGAAATCTTGATTAATTATTGGAAGGGACATTTTAAAGTAAAAATATTTATTGAGTTAATACTGCATTATCTAAATATTCATGAATTTTGCAAAATTTTTAAATATCAATTTCATTGTGGAGTTATCTATTGGTGAATAGTAAATGTAGTCGTAAAAACTTTCTCTTCCGCCATTGGAGTAGGAATAAATCGTGTGTGTGGCATGAAGCTCCTGCCCATAATGGGAACGTCTATGGCAAAGGAAATTGCAATAACTGTGCAGTAACCATTAACTCACTTCAGAGAAGAAAATAAAATTTAATAGAGTGACTGCATTCCAGAGTTTCGTCCCAATTTTCAGGCGCCGGCGTTTGTGTTGGTTTCGATTTGTGACGGTTTCGACGAGAAAGTATGTTTTGCAAAGTGCAGAGAAATTGATTTTTCCCGGAATAATAGTGGGATGATATTTTCAGATCTGCCTAACTTTTCCTCGTCTGTGTTCTCAGAACTCTCATGACTCACTCACGTAGCGCTGGAGGTAAGCTTCGGGCGTTTTATAATTGATGATACAAGACCTGCTAAAGTAAAAGATTATATACGCCTAATGGATTCAGAAAGCGGATCTCTTAAGAAATGGCTGGAGAGTGACCTTGCGGCGTTTCACACACGACTTCCCACCGCCGTTCGTGCTCGGGGGTTGTATGCCACTTATTTGCTTCGATGGTTTTTCAACCTTTGAGTCATTTGGTGCCAAGGAGTGAGCAATAAGCCAGCAGCACTAGGCGAAATAACGTTTGAAACGGGATCTTAATAGTTCATGCACATAAATTCACCGAAAATGTCTGTTAACATATTTACACTGCCTAGCTTTCGGCTCTCTTTTCTTTGAAACAAAACCAGTTTGCTCTTTCTCGCACTTTTTCTCCACTCACCCTGGATTTTTATTACAATAATTTGCTTCCTGGATTGAGACAAAGTATTTTCACCTTCATAAGAGCATAAATCCAGGACTTTGATTGTTTATTGTCTCAAGGAACCGAACGAAGATCTCTTTTGATATCGGTTGCATTCACATTTCATGGCAATTACTTGACACTGATGCTCATCAAGGGAAACAAGAAAATTTCGTTTTCTTGTGATATTCTTTTTTCCCTTGAGGAAGGTCCTGCAGTGCCCAAAATTAATGCGAAATCAGTTGAGTCTCTTCTAATGTATCTCTTTTTTCACTCTCCAATTTGCATTAAGTTTTTAGTAGATCATGCCGTTTTTAGTAGAACATCGCATCGCATCTGCTCCTGTTTTGTCAATAATGTCATTTCTCTATTCCCGTTCGTCTGCTTCTTTACTTTCTTCTCTCTCTTCTTCATGTCAATGAAGAAAGTAAGTTTCCTGTTTGTTACGCTTAATTGCCGATTGTAAATTGCCGTATTCATTGTATTGTTAGATGATTTTATTATGCTAAATACATAAGTAAGAAGCTTATCTTGCCATTTGCGGGAACTAGGAACTTACGAACAAATTTATAAATGTCAATAGTTGTGTTTTCATGGAATTGTAACTAAACTTGGAAGGCTCATGCTGAAGCAATCGAAAGTAAACATACCATCTTGAAATACAAGAATAAAAATCGTTGAAAAAATTATGGTGGAATATCCTGAAAATTATCGCGCAATCCCAAAAGAAATTCTTGGGAATCAACTTTTAAAATTCACGAAGCACGTAATATCGGCGCCCGCCAGACATTACTACCAAAGTTTTATTACTTCTTTGCATCTCAGAGACCGAGATTTTACTATTTCACCATTATAAGCATATATATGGGCATTTAAGGGATTCCATCGTATCCGAAATTTTAAGCTGTTTATCGGTCTCTGGGGAAACAAGGCAATAACGGACTATCACACTGCCAAATCCGGGGAATCGAACTTGGGGAGTTTGGTAGCAGTAAATCTTCATTCTCCCTCGTTCACAGCCGGCGGGAATACTGACGACATGCCGGCTTCATCCCGTTTCGGGAGCACTTGTTACCATGGCAACCCCAAGTCTCCTCAATTCCTCTCTATATTATCCACGGAAATTCCCTCCTTTTCCACCCCCTTCTCACGATTCCGACACGCGCATACCGACGAGGAGCCACTGTAGGTGGGGGGATGATTTAGGAGGTGGAAGCTTCCTCCCCCCGTACTATCCTCCCCGGGTAGCGAA
>LYUA01000202.1:35403-45850 GCA_002093875.1 Calopteryx splendens | reverse complement strand
CGCCCCCTCCCGTCTGCCCAACCCCCTCGATCTCAAGGCTTTTGTGTGTTGCTCATCTCATCTTCGTGTCAGTCTCAATCGCTTCGATGACTAATACCTGTGGTTCCTTCAAAACCTGCAAATATATATCCTCAAAGGGAACTCTTTCTCTTTCCTTCTCATCTCCCCATTATGACTCTAAAATATTTACTCTGGCGCCGACTAATATTAGGCCTTTGAAAGTTACAGTAAATTTCATCCGAATGCTTTATAGTCTAAAAAAATTTCGCCAAATACAAAGTAAGTTACCCTAGCTGCTCCAGTATTTAAATTGGAATTATTAATTGTAGATTAAAGAGTTTCCTTGTTGTACGGTTGATGTTTTCGGTTATTAGGTACAAAACAATCGATTCATCCGATGTGGGGATAAGATCTAAAGCCCAACTATTTCGTGTATCCATCACAATCCACTTAAGCTTTCATTGCAGCAATTGTGGTAGGGAAATCACATGCTAGCTTTATATTTAATTCTGATTCAGAATCTAAATAAAACAAAAATGTATTTCGCCCAGCTTTTCTGCGCTGGGCACCGACCTTCGAAGTCTTTTATAATGTAAATATACAGTAGAGATTTACGCAGGTACCTACCCATAAATACCTTCGATTCTTATCATAAGTGCTTATTTACCAGAACAATGTTTGTTGCTCCTTAAGGTACCTTCCCTTGGATGAAATATCCCACTTAATTTTGTCGGAACGACAAATAATTTCTTGTGTGTGGAAGTGTTTATTAACCAAGGTTTCCCCGATTTCTGAAATTAAATACTTGTGAATATTTTTAGAATATCTTAACACACAGTTCTATTATATCGAAACATTACCTATACATTTTTCCAGCAAAGTTGGTAGAGTGAATGTTGGAAAAATACAGTGATTCGTGTGATCGAGGTGATAAGTAGGTACGGTTTTGATCTTGAATTTCTTATCGTTCTTTAGCTGTATCGATAGAGGAATTCCATCAATATATTTCGATTAAATATAATTTTAGTATGTATTGGCGATATGGGGGATAGAGCGTAAATCATAATGTAACGGCTTTTATCCTTGTGGACTAATTCAATCGAGTTTCTCAAGACAATGTCAAAACATTGTTTACATATATCCAATAACACGGCTATGAATTCAGCGCAGAGGCATTGTGGGATTAGCCATGGGGTCAACTGCTGCACACAATTTCTTTGTTTGAGAATGAAAAATTGGAGATGAAAATTAAAACCGCCGTTTTAATAACAACTAGTGTGATAGCTCCCTTGACCTCACCACCTCCACCTTGATGAGCCCATTTTTCAGTCGAACACTAGAGGAGAGCCACAAAGAACGTGAGTCCATAACTCATGCTGGACATCCCAGGAGCCAGTCATTCACTCAATTATTCGGGAAACTTTTTTTCTTGGATAACCGAAGGCAATACCAAGATTTGGTATGAGGAGCGCCTAACAGAGTCTAGTTGAAGAAACGCCGAAGCATGTGATTCCAAAAAAATGAAAGATCTACAGCCACAACAACAGCAGCTGCATCTACTCAAATATTTTTTTAAGGTGGTGGTGAGCCCTTTGACCCCCTTCACCACTCCAGCTGTCTATCTGGTGATAATACGCAGTTCTAAGTAGAGCACCGTCGACAGCGAGGAGGAAGGTATCTCTTGGTGCCCGGGCGCACGCTCCATCGGGTTGGGCACTTATATTCAAATCTTTCAATCGATTTCTAGCAGCCGAAAACTCATCGCATGACACGCATGTACATATATTTTCTGTGGACTGAAGGGACGTCGCGTCGTCTCCATGCGCGACGTGCCCACTGGGGCTCCCGTGAACCGTAGCACACGCTGCGTTCGTTTTTCTTAGCGAGAAGGGGTGAGGTAGGTGGTCAGCAGGGGAGTACGTGGGAGAGAGAAACCGGAGCGAAAAATAAAGCAAGTTTACGATTTAAAAAAATCGAACGTGCGAAAAGAGCACATTTTTTACGCGCCCAGCCCCTCCCACCAGTTAGTCGACTCCGCTTATTCCGTCCCGTCCTTGCGGGAACGGTTTCTTCTCCTTCCTCCGCCTTACTGCCTCCCAGAGCTCTCGACACGTACGGATCTCGAATGGAGGACCGACGCGAAGGCTCAGCTGGTCGTCGTCGCTGTTGATTAATGGCGGAGGGGAGGACGCATTGCATCTTCCCCGTCTGGCCATCCCCTTCCCACTCCGCTTCTTCACGGTTTTTCTCGCCTCCCAATTGAAAAAAAAGAAAGAAAAGAAACAACCGGCGCGGGGTGCATTTTAGTTTCCCTCTCCCTTTACCTTATTTTTTCCAGTTCACTATTACTACTACTTTCTCCCCCCCTCGAAACCCCACTCCTCGCCCGCCCCCTCTTCCTCATTCCTCCGCTCGCATATGCACCGGAAACGGCTCTCTTCGCGAGCTCTCTCGCCTGCGCGAGTTTGTGTGACATGCGGAGACTGGAAATTGACGAGCGGACGAGGTAAGGAGGTGAAGAAGAAGCGGGGAAACGGGAAGAGGCAGAGAAATAGAGAGAGAGGGGGATGGAGGGAGGAAAGGGATATACCGTTGTGCCGCTGACGGTATACTAAGCACGCTTCCAATCACGTTCGGCCACACTCGCGCGGCATACCAATGAGAGGGAGTCCTCCGCGGCCCCCACGGACTGGACGCGGAAACAAAAGGAGCTTTTAGAAAGAGTGTAGAGAAAACAAGAATGGAGATTAAAAAAATGAAGTGTTCGGGGAGGGAGGGGGCGTGGCGCCGTAATCGATATCCTCCGTGGTGGAGTCTCTGTTGTCCCGCAAGACAGCAGGAGTGGGATATTTGGGCTCATTGCCAGCTGGACAGTGTAGGAAAGTGGAGAAAATCTAAGTTGCCTCGGAAAAGTTTAATTTCGCCGCCAAAATCCCTAGAGAAGGAAAGAACCAGGGTTTTGGGTTAGGGGCTTCGGTGAAGGAGCATAGCTATTGGATTTCATTTGTTGAGGCACCCTTCAGGGGATGATGAACCACAAAGTATATCACAGGAGATCACACTTCCATTGAAATCCCTTTTATGTGGCTCATGTCAGATTTGAGCCTTTTGAAAAATCAACTTTCTTGAGCTTAGTACTAAGTAGGTTTATATTTACTTACTCCCAGTAAGTTTTATTTCAAATATTCGGCCATTCTTTCTGCAAAAATTAGCTAATGGAATGTTTCAGAATATGCAAAGTAATAATGATTGTATCAGAAAGTGAGAAATAAAATTTATATTTTGTTATCCTGCTGCACACCAGGCATTTACCAACAGCCTTCTTCCTTAAATAATATTATACCCTTGTTTTCACGATGCTTACATTTTATATAAAATATCATGACTTGCTCTTTTGATTTTCCTTTTGTCTTTGAATTATTCTTTTTATTGAAATGAACCACCAGTGAAGGCGTGAAAATTTTGAAGTCACATCCCTTCCAATCAATCTCACTTTTTAAGACTTGTCCCCAGTAGCAAACAAATACCCAGTGGTGGCCAGAATCAACTCGATCAATCAATCAACTTCCTTTAAGCTCTCATCCGGCGACAATTATAAATATATTGAAATATGTATCTTAAAACTTAAAGAGGCCGTCTTAATGCATCCACTATAAATATATTCACAAGACACATTGATGTCGAGACTCAAGGGGAGATAATTCTGTAAATTGAATCCTGTTTTATTTATAAAAGAAAAAGAGTTACATTAGTGGTGAAAAATATATTCACTTATTTTTCGAAACAAAATGCTATCAAAGACAAATTGGCAAGGTAGTACGTAATTGACAATAACGTAGCACACGTTCGCGTTACCTCAGCGCGAATGAAAACTTATGCAGATGACACTATAAATCTTGCCTTTGAGGCCACCATGCTGGAAGTGAAACACAGGCCAGTTTCAGTATGTGTCATCGGAAATCCCCTCCGCACCCAATTTCAGAGCTTAAATCTGGCGTTTTGCAATCCCATGGATCCTATTGCGTCGTCCACATCGAACATTTTTATTCAGGTGTCGCAAATATTTGGGCATGAGGCTGTCTGGTAGCATTTAGGATTCAACTGGAACTCAGAAACAAGGTGCTGATGAAGAAATTCAAAAATATATATACATAATATATATTATGGTTTCCGGTGTGTTAAAGAACTTTTTCCGTGATGACGAGAAACCCGCTAGTAGCTTTCCGCTTAATAATGGCTTAATTGCTAATCTTCCCTGATGGTTACCTCGACCCAAAAATAAGATCGATGGCAAAGCGCTTCCAGCAGTTTTTTCCCCCGCCTTTGATAATAGTATTGCCCCTCACCATGAGGATCGCCTTGGTTTTCCCATGACTCCTCGATTTCGACACTCGTCATGGCTCTTGAGGTTGGCCTCTGTTTTTGCCCATCCCTGATCACTTTGTCTCTCTCTCTCCATTGAAGGTACTTCTAAGATGAACGGTAGCAGCGGCAGTGGCAATATGGTGCCCGTGACCGTCAAGAACAGACCAAGGATACCGACTCCAGACGTGACCAAGGAATCCCCGCCCGTGTTCGACATTTCGGCCGCGATGAGCGCCCTCTCCAGGGAGGACAACTCCGTCGAACGAGGCTCGGTCCAGATGACCCAAGGACACACCCCCGTCACCACCTTATCCGCCACTGTGAGTAGCGCCCAGATGGGTACCATCACCACCAACGGCACACCCGCCGGCGCAGGACTCTTCGGGCCCTCGCACGTCCTGCACCTACAGCAGGGAGGGGGCGGCGTGGGAGGGGGTTACCACGCCCACCACTCGGACCTCCCGGTGGTGCAGGTGGTGCTCTCGCCCATCAAGGAGCTCGAGCACCTCCCCCACCTGCCGCACCACCCGCACGGCACGGCGGCCCTCGCCCAGGCGGTCCTCTCGCCCGCCCTCACCTCCGCCGGCCTCGCCACGGTGCTGCCCTCCGGACCCCCGTCCGCGGCCTCCACGCCGCCCCCCTCCCTCACCTCCCTGCCCATCGTCTCCACCACCGCCACCACGACGTCCGGCGGTTCCATCGCCGTGTCCTCCATTCCGATCGGGTCGGTGGTTGCGCTGGCAAACCAGGGCGCGGGCGGATCCTCGCCGGGAACCCCGATCCTCACCTACCTCCCGCCGCAGCACCGCCACCACCACCACCACATCCTCCCGGCGACCCACACCATGTGCACCCTCTCCTCGAACACGTCGACCACGTCGTCTCACTCGTCTGTCGCGACGTCCTTGCCGCCCCTGGCCCTTCAACTGATCTCCGACGCGGGGGTGGTCGCGGCGGCGGCGGCCGGTGTCGGGGTCGTGGCCGGGGGCGGGGGTTCCTCCGAGTCCGGCATCGGTTCCGAGTGGGGGGAGGCGGAGGACCACGCTGCGGGAGGGGAGTCGGCCGAGGAGGGCTCGAGGAGCAGGAAGTCGAGCGTGGCGTCGCAGAAACAGCAGCAGCACACCAAGAGGGGAGAGGTGTACGTGTGACGTCGAAGTGTGTTAGATTTTTATTTTTTTGAGTGACACGGATGGAAAATGAGTCCATGGATGGGGTGATTGAATAAACCCTAGAAATAATTTTCTGACTCGCATGCGAGAAAGAGGCAATATGTATGAAGGCAGAGGAACAGAACCAAAGGCCTTTGCCTCACATGTTGTCAGATAGGCTGGAAGTAAATGATGGAATTCCTGAGCAGGGAAAACATAATACCATGGCTGTTCAATGCCACCATCATGAATAGAGGTAAACATTCAAATTCCAACTACTTTGCATTGGCATATGGAGTTTATTATGTATTATTTTTATTGTATATCCCTAAGAGTTAAACACTCTTGCCTGAAGAGAAATTTTGACCCGTTGAAGGGAATGTTTTCTAGATTCAATAGTTATTTTCATCATGAAGATAATTGAAATAACTCTTAATTAGGCAACAGTTTGAGGTGCAGGTTGCATAGGGGGACACTAGGGACCCTCTTCTTAGACACACTTCAAAATGAAGCATGATGATAATATTCAGACTGAATTGAGGAATCCAACCAATATATTGTGAAATGCTCAGATTACTTGAAACTTAATGGAATGAATGTTGTTTTATTTCACATTTTTGTTGATAATACATTATGGTTGTGAAACTTCAAAACTTTGCTTACTTTTATCCTCAAGAGCTCACTTGATTCCCTAAACAGATATGTTTGTGGTTTTTTTATAGCTATAATGACATAGTGAGGTATTTTTACCTGAGTATTTATCGAATGTTGACATTTTAAAATCAAAGGAAGCCCTTTAAAATACATTTTCATCAAATGGAATTCATTTTGACACTCTGCCTTATGAGAAAAGGCAGTGCATGTTTATTTGTGAAACTAATTCATGTTTTTTTATGTGCACTATGCTTTCAAATGCAGAATTTTCACTGGCATTTGAGTCATGGTGAAGTTGACAGATTTTCCTTGACGTGAACAGCAGATACCTACTTGCTGAAGTATTTGCTGTGGAAGATACTTATTTTAAATTAACCCAACCCAAGTGAACTTCTTTAAGAGATGGGTTTTTTTTACTCAAATCCATGTTTATTTTATTGCCTTCTGTGAGGGTGTATTTATCATAGGAGAGCTTATACTATTGACTTCCTGTTACAAGCTTCCATGATGAGTCACCCTGTGTACCTAATTTTCGTCAAACGTCTCCTCGGTCAAAATATATTGAAGCTGAGGTTTGTGTGTATTAAGTGTAGTATCATTGGTGATGTGTGATTGAATAGTCATCAATGGAGACAGTGTAATTCTGATTCACTGCATAAATTCATCCATTGCATGCATACTCATTCATGTGATTTATGGTTAATCTGTGCAATGAAAAAGGCAAATTTGGGGTTGGAGATAGAGTGGTACTCCAATGTAATTGTTTTAGCTATTTTCTAGTAGTCAAATGTGGTTGTATTTTGTTATATCTCTTGAAGCATTAATGCTAAAAAATTAATAATTTTAATCAAGTAACTTCTTAGTTCTTATTAAAAATGTATGTGGCATCAACGAATGCTTAATTTGTAGTGAATTATTTGATTTTAAGATCATCAATTGGATACAAAGCCCTTTCATGAACTGCTTTAAATCTTTATGTATCTGTATTTCATATTTAATTCCTTTCAATACATATTTATAAGTTTTAGTAGTTGAAATTGAAACAGTAAGGCATGCTTACAAAGCTGCAAAAGAAACTGTATGAAGCTGACTCTGTTGCTGCCTGATAGGAAGTTGAACCTTAAAGTGACAAAAGTTCTACTATGATGAATTGGTGCTGTACTACTAAAGTGACTGTATTTGCTCAGTAAAGGGCTGTGAAAGTGAGTAGGACACTGTTGTGAATACTGATAAATGAAAACACTCCAATATTTCATTTGAAAATTAATTACCTGGGAATTGACTGATTAAAATACATACCATGCATAAATATGATGTTCACTGTCATATAATAATTTGTCCATGTGGATTCACTAGAAAACAAATTAAGATAAATGTATGTATTCCAATATTAAAGTTATTTTGAAATAATCTTCTTTTCATATTTTTATTTATTAGCATTTTATTTTGGTTTGCAATTCAATTAGTTGTGACAAAAAACATGTAGAAATTGACATTATTATACCATTATTTAGCATTTTAATCATGGGAATAAGCATTTTTCTATATCCTTCAAAAATTGCTAATGTGTTAATAAATTTGTTATTGTCTATTAAGTCTGTTTTTATTGCACTGTTGGGTTTGGCAGAATGAGGATTATTTTTTAATTATATGTGGAGGTCAGCCTTCATTTGAATTCCTTTCTAAGTATAATATGCAATGGGATTACACCAATTTAAACAAAACTGACCTTTCATTCAATAGTTTTGGATGCCCATTTGAGGCATAAGATAAATCTGAACTTTTCCAGATCAACATGAGTAAAAACATGTTGAGGAATTTGATTTGATATCATATTATATTTCATCTCATTGAACTTGAATTAGAACTATAAAAACTTTTTTATTCATAAAAATGTTTTGTCTTTTTTTTCATTAAAGTCTTTTCTTTACATCCTTGCCTAAGGCCCTTGTCATTAATTCCCTCTTCTTTGTAAAAGATTCTTTTCTTGATGTGATTCTTCTTCTTATACCCCTACTATATTACCCACCTTCATCTAAAACATATCCTAAATTGATAAATATACTGACTACTTGCTATTTCTTCTCATTGATTTTTGCATTACATGCTTACACTGGCTCTCGTGCTGCCTGCGGTGAGATTAACAATGCCTGTAACCCCTTGGCTAATTGGTTTACTAAAGCTTGATTGTCTGCAAATCTAACTGACCTGATCTATTTCCCACCTACTTTTATTCCTACCACTAGTCCTCCCCATGCCTTCCTTACTATTTCCTTAACATGTATGATGAAAACAATCCTCAATCCATGTGGCAAATTCATCCATTCCCAACATCCAATGAATTACTTAGTAAGTTGACTAGTGGGCTTTGGTTTGCTAAATTTGATTTGTCATAAGAAAATCTACAGAATTCTGTAGACAATGATAAATCTTTAAATATCTTGTTGCTGAATATAAACAGGATTATATCATGTGCTTAGACTGCCTAATGGTTTTCCCTCATTACCAGCTATTTTCCAATGCAACCATGAACATGATTCTGGCTGGTTTGTGGGGTGTTGTGACGTACATACATGAATGATTTATTGTATCAGTCACCTAAAGAAGAAAAGCAAGTATGGGTAAGGAGTGTGCTGACTTGATTCAGGAAGGCAGGCTTTCATTAGGCCCAAGGACAAGTAAGTATAGTCCCCCCTTAAAGCTCCCTTCTGAAAAAAAACCTGTAGCCTACCCAGGTTATATGAACTATCCATTATGATAGATTTTTTCTCCAGAAGGTCACTGCATCTGCATCCCTGTATGACCTTCTAAAGGAAGATATGGCATGGAAGTGGGCCTACAGGGAATAAGCTTGCATCAATTATGCAAAAAGGGTGGAATACATGGAAACATATGGAATGGTGCTTGGCTACTATTCCCCCAATCTTCCAAATGTTGTTGTGTTACATTGCATTGGCATATGGGGTCCGAGCAGTGCTGTCAAATGATTTCCCTGAAGGGAGGCCTGCCTACACCTCCAGGGTTCTCAAGAGCAGTTTTGCTCAAGGCTTGCCATAAACTTTGCTGTGCTTACCTTTAGGCACTTTCTAACAGGGCATCTTTTAAGTTAACCTCATACCACAAACTGTTATTAGGTATTTTTGAACCACAAAAGGCTCCTTCAGATGTATTGTCCCAGAATGTCATGGTGGTCCATCATGATAAGCACTAATGATTTCAAGGTGCCGTATCAACCTTGAAAGAAGTGAGTCAATATTGATTGACTCCCTCGTTGGACTGCCAGATGACACAAATGAAGAAGCAGCTGGAGAAACTGTGTTTCTTGAATTTCTTGGGGGTGCTGCTGCTGGAAGAGAATCTAACTGACTCCAGACTGACTGCTCAGGCAGATGCATGTGCTACTTGTGGACTTGCCTTCCGGTTATGGGAGTTTGGTGAGTATGAGAGGGTAAATGGCATCTCACACATTTAAACTGCACCATATTCTCCATCTTTGAATTTCCAGTTTGAAAGGATGGTGCAGGGGGCCAAAAGTTTCCTGAAAAAACAACCCTCATTGGGCTGGAGGATAGAGCAGAGCAAATCAATATTAATATAAGTAAAATATGAAGATCAAAACTGTAACTTCATCTGCAGCATCTCATAATCTGTTACATACAGAAGCAGGACAAGTGGCCAGTAAAATAGTAATTTGTACCAATTGATACAAGAAAATTTTCATTCTCAACTTTTGCAAACACAAAATTGCTAATTATTTTTTCCCTGTCATGTGAATTTTTTATCAATCTGATTTCTGTAAATCTGAATTTCAATTTTTATCAATTGTAGGTGCCAATCTCATTTTTAATTATTAATACCTGCTGTACTAAGGTTTTTACTCCTTGTGCTTTCTCTGTGCTCATGTTTTCTAATTTTGCATTGTTGCTGGTGTTCTAATGGGACTTGGCTAATCTTTATGTGGCTGTTTGCATGTCCGATAGATGCCTAATTGAAATCAAATGACTCTCACATCAGTAATGGTTTCCATGGTGATGATGCTGACCAGTCAGTTGATAATAGACATACCCATATGTATGTGTAAATGTAAGTATGAAAGAAAATAATTTTAGTGTGTTAAGTTAAATATAATGGGTAGAGCACAGAGCTACTAGAGATATTCCAGTGGGTAGAGCACAGAGCTACTAACTGGAGGGCCCGGGTTAATCTCCCGGTGACGGAGGAACTGATGCACCTACCCTGATGTGTGAATTTCACACGCCATTGGGCTTAGTACTGGGTGA
>LYUA01000202.1:22027-35388 GCA_002093875.1 Calopteryx splendens | reverse complement strand
GATGTGTGAATTTCACACGCCATTGGGCTTAGTACTGGGTGAGCTCTACCTTCACGTAATAAAACCGACCTTCAGGTTGATTGTGATGTCCCAGGATGACCTGGTACCCGAAAAATGGTACACTAAGTTTTATTCATAAAATAAATAAATTTCCATGTTATTAATTTTCATGATTTATACAAGATTTTTTCAAGATTTTTTCTTTGCAGGTCACCATAGTTGGAATTTTAATATCGCTGTTTTTCATAATGAAAATTTTTCAAGAAATCCATTCGTCTGGATCCAGTTGCTGCAGTTTGTCTCAGAAGATAATACCTACAGCAATAGGCAATTCCTCTCACGATAAGTACCTCTTCGTTATTCATGTATCCCATTGTTTCAGTAGTCTCTGGTTGTTACAAGAGATCCAGACCACTGAGGGAAGAGAGGATCAGCCGACCATATTATCTCTAGAGATCTGTGTCATCGTTTGGAACCCTGGAGCCTCATTCACAATGATTTTTTTTTCGATGGTAGGACGCATGGATTCTTATTTCTTCAGAGCTTTGGTTTATGAAGGCTAAATCCGGCACCTATCGTGATATCAGGTGATCGGGGAGATTCGGCTTCGTGCAGTCGATGATGCTGACACGTTCACCTAACACAAGGTAACTCTAGTTTAGGCCCTTTATTCAGTGAAAACGCGACTAAGGTTTTTAATGGGATTTATTAACCTTGAAGTAGGTAAAAGTTAATTTTTGCCAACACTTAAATATCGGTTCAAATCGGAATCGGAAAAGATCCGTTCAATTGACCTGCGTAGTACAGTAAGACTTATTACAAGTTTAATGATGGTTTACTAAAATTTACAGGCATTTCAGATACGATCCAAGTGACGTATACTACAGCGTATACCATATCTATATAATTCGTTACACTATAGTTCACAAAAATAAAATCTGCTTCGGCAAATAATTATTTAATCGCTGAAGGCTATTATTAACTAATACTCCATCAGTTAGCCGAAGAATATAACCATGGAATTTTTTCATATTCTTTTCTAAATAAAGTAATTATCTATAATTTAAAGTGGTCTCCATTTTCGCCATAAAATGTAAATGGATTTCTATAGAAATGTGTTGTTCTCATGTAAACATTCATTTTCACAATATTAGGTAGACATATATTTATAGTGTTTACGGGGAAGCACATAGTTTCATAGCACCGGCTAAATATTCCGGCCTTATAATTATCTTAAAATACTAAAAATTAAAAAAGTAACACAAAAAGAAAGTAAGTACTTTACGTAATCCCTAATCATTCTTGCACTGCAGTTTCCTCGTCGGAATGGGCACTAAGTTTATTTTATCTAATAGTAATGACTTCCACCGAGTAACCGCTGCATCTGTTGATATTATTCCTTGTTGCACGTTTGCATCTTACGAATGCGCCCCCGGATACTTAGACAACTCCTCAATCGGCTTTTTACGTTTACCTAATTTGCCAACCTTGAATATTACACCCCCACTCTTCACGCGTTTAACATTTGATCACCTCCACGATGCGCCGAATTTTATATTTTCATCCACCTCCCCGTCATACCCTGCAGTACAGTCCCTAGGGTAGTACGACAGGTGCAGCCGCACTTACAATGAACCCCACCCCAGTGGGAGCCCCACCCAGGATTAATCTTGTCTTTGCAAAAAAAATGATAATGCTGAAATAAATGACATAAGGCATGCTTCGATGAAAACCAGAAGAGTTGATTTCTCGTAAGTTATCTTTATAAAATGGTGACATATTGTTATTATAGTTATCTTGTTATAAAACGTTAGCTCATCTCTACATAAGCTGTTTTTTGAAAGTAAAAGTTTAATTTAGTCGAGGATTTGTAAATTTTTAAATGTCATTAAAAGAAAATCAACACTTTTTCACTAGGCCAACAAATTTATTCTAGTCTTAGCCTGTTTCTCGGATAATTAAAGTTTTTTCATGAAATTCGTTTAAATAGCGCAGTACATCGATAGGAGAACCGACCACCCTGATGTTTACTATTGATGCCATCGCCCTTGGGTCTTCTCCCCACGCCCGAGGAAAAAATTCTCCTCTCATAGGTACAATGGTATGCAGAGGTTTCGCTCCGGAGCGTAATATCCGCGATATCTAACTGTAGTCATATTTGGGACGTTGAAGCTGTCCGAGAGGTTCAATTTGAATTTCGACGCATGCATGGCATTGGAAAAGCTCGACGGTTTGAGTCCAGTACCTGGGGTTGCAGGCTGAGCCTGGGTTTGCGCCGAGCGTTGAGTGAAATTCCTGAGTATGGATGGTTCAACCATCATTGTTGGTGTGAGGGCCCTGTCCCTTCGCTGCTTCCCTCAACTTTCGAGTGGTAAGAAAACTGAACGAGCAAAATGGGATTTTGGAAGTGGCCCTCCAAAGGCATCATCACCTGTATTTGAACCAGGGACACTAGTCAAAAGCAAAACGCTTTACCCACTTGCCTGATGCAACATAATACAATATCCTAGACGATTTTCCCTTTCGTGAAAAAACATTACGACACTCATTACTTAAAAGTGGTGTGGAAGTTATTTTCAATACGCACAGTTCTTCATTTCTTCAGGCGATTCATTGGCCATATGTAGTGTAATGTATAAAATGACAGTTTTTCTATCAGAGTTAAGGAATTACCGCCTTCCTAACTTCAAGTCCCAATCGTCCCTCTCAACATATCTACGCAAGTTTTAATTTATATTTAAATGCATTAACTATGTTGCCAATCCGACACTAACGTAGCCAGTATCTTTACGAGTGGGGGTGCATTCTTTTAAACGAAGAAATTGAAATTTAACTGGGTGTGTTGTTGTCAACTATGCGGGAAAATTTAAAATCATTCATCCGGACACATTCATTATTGGCATGCATGTGAGGTGAATTTTATGTCCGTAAGTAGTTTGTTTCTTATCCTTCCTGCCATCCCTCTCCCCTCCGAAGGAAATCCACAACATCTCCCCCCTACCCCCTCTAACGCTTCAATTTTCCCGGTGTGGGGCCACCTTCCACCTTTCCCCTCTGTCCCCTTTCCAACGTTCCTTAGGATTTCTCCCCCCCTCCTCTCCCCAATGTCTTTCAGCCAATCGCTTTCGTTCGCCAATTCCTGCTACGTCACCCACTACTCTGTTCGACCCGGCATTCGGTTATTGTTCTTGCAAACTGCATCGTGAGCGGACCTGAGTGCCGGTTCGGGCGGGTTGTGCTGCTTGCCAAGACGGTCATGGAAGATACCCGCGTGGCTCAGGTGAGTGAAAAACTATATTAATGCTGCTATTCTAATAACGTTTTCTTCATTGCACGGCACGTAGTAATGCCAGTTGAAAGTTTGGGAGAAGTAACCTTTCGCGATTAATTTAGGCATGCACTTCACGATTATGATCCCTTTAATTTTTTTCCTGTTATGCTGAATTTGTGCGATTTTTATCGTTCGAGATACTTGTGTGTTCCTCTCGCAAAAAGGCGACAGTTTATGCAATTAAATCGTGCGGTCATTTGGAAATTAGAGAAAAGATGCCATGTGAAATGTGCTTTCATAATGAGGTATCATCTTAGCCAGATAAATCTTTGGCGAATTAAATTCTTGTGTTGGGAGTATTCTGGTTTCCATGACGAAAATGGAAAATTACGAAGAATTGAAGTTAATTTTAATCGGTGAAATGCGATACTTATTAAAGTCAAAAGGGAATGAGTTTCCTGTTGTTCTGTGAATTTTTTTTTAAATCTCACTTAGCGATTAGGGTTTGTTTCTGATGGACAAATGGCCTCAACATTACATTTTCTTACCCTTTCTTCGTTTCCGCATATTTTCCACCACCCTTCATGCCTCGCTTCATCCCCACCATCCAACCATTCACCCTTCATTCAACATGCCTAATATTTTCCTCCCTCTGCTTCGCTAAACAAGTATTCTCCCCTCTGATGCATATTGTCATTGTAAATATTAATTATTAGGTTTTATTCCGTAAATTATAATACTACCCTTTTGATTTCCTTAAATTTGACTGTTCTAGGCCATTTTACGTATTAAGTTCAACTTAATGGGATTTAACAGCGCGCGCCAGGCAACAAAGAAATCAATTTGTCCAGCTCCCGTTTTTTAAAGTGACACTGCTTTCTTGCAATTAATTGCAATCTATTACAATTAATTTACTGATGAACATTAATGAATCCAAATAGTTTAAGATTGTTTTAGTGAATTTAAATAATTATAAAATGGAACTAAAATTTGTTAGTTTTTGGCTTCGTATTAATGGAGTCTTAAGATTAATTATTTTAATTTTAACAATGAAGCGGAGTGTGTGGTTTTCCAATAGTGTTCTTATAATCCGAGGGCCCGGAATCCAGAGCGACGACTGTGGGCTCGCTCGGTTTCTTCCAAGCGGTGTGATTTTTCGTGCATTAGTTCATCCTGGGAAACCACGGGTGACACTGAAAGGAAATGGCAGCCTATACTGATGTGAATTTACCCTCGCCTATCAAACTATCTTCGGCTCATTATTAATATGGCAATATAAATTTACTTGCTCGTTGCTATTAATATAATTAAATTCAATTTTGAATTTAAAATTTTAATATATTACTTAACCTTTTTTTCTCATGTTACTTCTACGTGTCTCGTAAAATCCGAAAAAGAAAACTTCAAATGCTTGGAGCGCTGCATGCCTGTTACAATGGAGAAGAGGAACCTAATCAATCTCGGGAATCCTTTGAGGCTAAATCTCCCGAGTACGTGCCATCGTTTAGGACTCATGAGAATTGCCTACGATGTGTCTTTCGCAGGCTGTAGGAGGCATATTATTATTCAAGATAGGACAACTGGCCTTGGAGACCTAGGCGCTATTGGTTCATCAGCTGATCCGAGTGGTGACGTCAGCTGGAGGAGGAGATTCTTCTAGTTCAGTCTTAATCCTCCGCCTCTTTCCCATCTAATAGGTAATTCTTGGTGAAACATGTTATTGGTTTTATGATTATTTACGGAGGGTTTTACGTTTTAATTAATTTCGTTTGAAATCTCGTTCCGTTATCCAACCTGTTGGAATGGCGGCGAGATCGTCCTAATTTGAATCGCCCATGTTCGAATGTTCGTCTTATTAAAGTACTACTTATTTAGCGATTAACTCTGTCATGTTTTTAATATGGTTGTAGCTAGATGCAATTTGTTTCTGCGTCATTTCTCTATCCCCCTTTTGATATTAGGTATTTTACAAACATTTATTAATCCTCAAGTTTTTTCAGGAACTTTTACGCTTTCGATCTAGGTAATTTGTTTTAAAAATACTTAAAATTGAATGAATTCCTTAAGCTTGAAATTTTCAAAATTAGTGTAGTGCTATTATTTGTAATAACCGTAATTAATATGCAATTGATACTAATATTTAGCGATTAAAAAATGTCATATCCTTCAAGTATGCTTCATTCGTCACGGGCTGAATTCTGAAAAGGACGAAGATACTGCATTTCTGGAACCATAGTAAGCTGATCGAAGAGGACAGGATTCCTCCACCGTATACAACTATACTTGCCAAATCGTACTTCCAAATTTGGAATTTGTTGGAAATATCACTACCAAGACGAACTCTTAATGTCCTCAGAGCGATGGGGCCACTAAGTTTGCGGGCAGTTCTTCAGAGCAGCGTGCTTTCTTGATGTCAGATAATAAGTTTTGTGAAAATTTAAATTTAAATTAAGGAAAAAGAATTTTTAACCAATATCCAGTGGCTAGGAAACTTTGTAGTCTCCTATTCTCTTATATGCAGCTCCTCCGCAAGAAGGTGAATTGAGAAATGGACGAAGAGAACGCAATGCATGAGATACTACGCTGAGACCAGTCAGCTGAGCGGAGAATGGGGAAAAGGATTCATCCTCAGAGTAAGGACTGCGTCCGACTGCATCTGCCCGCATCATACTGCCACCGTTTGACTTTCAGTTGGGAATGCTTCTCTTCGAAGGTGACAACTTTCGAGTATCTTTGGATGTGGAGGCCACCACGGTTGGGAGCAGCAAGTCGGCGTGCTTGCCTCGGCATCGACTGTTGGTCGATCTTAGCCTTCGTGCCCTTTTCCTTTGGAGAGGTAATTCAAATTTTTGGACTTGGCTCGATTAATATTTAACTTAGACTGCCTCCGAGGCAAAGAATGGGGAGGCAATAATTGGTTACGTACACTATTTTAAGTGTATTGATATTAAAAAATTGATGGGCAGTGATTTTAATGCATTATTTTTAATGCTATGTTAGATGCTGTCTCCGCTGTTTTCATACTCACAATTACTTCGAGTTTTTTGTCGTATGAAGTCTGTATTTAACAATATTTAGCGTGAGTAGTTATCTTTTTTTAGGTCGTTATATGGCTCGTTCTTTGTTGTTCTCAATTTTCCTTAACATTATTTTGCGTTACATGTTTCCTCTATTGAATGTGTAGTTTTGTTATTTGACCGAACAGCAGTTAAGATTTCCCTGCCTTTTAAAAAAATTTAATTTTCTAGATTATAGGAATTAGGCTCCATTCAATTTTTTCCAATTATTCCCTACATGGAATTTAATTTATTCTAGCAAACGGGATATGAAAATTTTACAAAATAGTTTTCTCTTGGGCTTATTTTTGGCTAATGCCGGCATTCAAGGGATAGTATTAATCCGCTGACTTGATAGTCCGAAATCCTTGGGAAACCTTAACTCGCGATTTATTTATTATTCAATGTAGTCGTTAAAACCATGCCTTATATTGGTTGTACTTAATATTTATATTTTTTGAATAGTAAAAACTTTTATAATAATTGAACTTGCTGCGTATATATCTTTGGTTCCTCCGTGACGCGTCGTGAAATTCAGAGAAGGGAAACTATTTCAACAGTTTAACTCGCTGGCTATATGTCACAATCTCGGAAGGCAGGCAAGGGGAATCTTCGATCATATCAGATGAAATATCTCAGATATGTGGCATCATTAGTAATCCTGGGGACTCTTTCTCATTGTATCTTTTGTTGACGGCAGGAGGGATGGAATCTCCTTTCTTCAGGACAGCGCTTGGGGAGTAGCGGGAGTAGGAAGCCTGGGCAATGCTGGGACATCAGGTGATCGGAGAAGTGACGTCACCTGAACGAAAAGGTACCGATTTGAGTGCATTCAATGTTGCTTCCACTTCAGCATTGAGGTAACTGAAGTTAAAACTCCCGCTTCTTCATAGTTATTACGAGAATTTCATGTAACTTTTCAAGTTCCGAGACTAATTTTTTACGTTGTCAACACGGGTTTGTGTTAAATCACTAGTTGGAGTGATAGTCCCAGGCTGAGAGTTAGAATCCCAGCACGATAATACTGTGCTCGTGCATTTGGATTTTATAAGTTTTAATTTTGAAACGAAACGCGCCGAAATGTTCCAATTGCTAATATTTAAATTTAAGTTAAAATATTTTATATTAATTTTTAAACATTTTACTTACATGCGGTTCCAAAGTGAAGCATCCAGGAATTCGGAGAAGTGGGTTCATTGACTCAATTGCTAGCTGATTGTTCCAAGAGTTCCATATCTCCGGAGAGAGTGAAGAAGAATCGTGGACGGTATCAGATTAAATATCTCCGGTACGTGTCATCCATCAATTGGAATCCTCGTTGACGATGGATATGAATAGATAGATAATGTATTTAGTTATTTAGTAATTTTCTAAATTTTGTTGCCCAGATGTACAACTGGCTCCTGCGTGACGTGTAATTAAATACGGAAATGGCAATTTCGATTGCTTTGGCAATAGCTAAGCCTATACCGGAAGAGGAAAGATGAGGTAAACTAATCTGAGGAGGCATGACGTCTCATTCCTTCGTACCTAGAAGACAAAGCTTGGGGAGTAAGCCTGGGTTCTGCCAATATGGGCATAAGCTGAATGGAGAGGTGAGGTGAGGTCTGGTGATGAGATAAAGCTTTCAGTGCGGTCGATGCTGCTACCTCTTCTCAATGTATTGAGGTGTAACTGTTTTATGTTCTTTATTCAATTTATCATAAGTTACACTAGGACTAACATTGGATTTATTAAGTTTGCAGAAGTTGTTTGCTGATCGAAGTGATTGCAGTTTGATGATCGAAGAGAAAGCAACAGGAATCCGACACCTTATCATACCGTCACCGTTGGAATTTCATTTGGGATTACTTTTATTCACGAAGACAAAGTATTCATTTCTCCAGAACAAGAGGCCAACAAGTTTGGGAGTAGTAAAGCCCAGCCCTCTTACTTGACAACTGATAGCAGACTTTCAGCTTCCAGTACCCTCTTCCTTCTGAAAGGTAATCAAAATGCTCGCACTTTGACATAATTTTATTTAAATTCGACCAAGTGGGATGTGCGGTGTAGTAGTTTTGTATCCTCTCTTTTGCAATTTAAGCTGAATTTTTCAGTTTTCTAACTTTTCAAAATACTTCCTTGAACTATTTGAGTCTCTTGAAGTCTCATTATAATCTAACGTTTTTCTGAATTCATCAAGAATTATTTTCTTTGGTAATCCCGTGCGTCAAACCCAGTGGTTCGTTCTGTCCCTTTTAAATTTCTGTTTAGCCTAACTTCATGGTCGTTCTTTCTTTCTGCACCTTATTCCAATACTGCTTCTGTAACTTCTAGTACCTTGTTATCAATTATAACAGCCATTTCAAATACTATATCAGGATAGTTTTCATGCCTTTCATCGGTCAAGATCGGCAATTTATTGAATTATCGATTCCATAGACTAATTCTTTAATATTATCGTCACTGTCAGTCGCGTTTATGCAGTGTGGCATTGCTTCTGTAACATTAAAAATCTTATGATGGTATCTATTTACATAGTTCGTTTGAGTATTGCGTCTTAGATTCTCTAGTGATACCCGTGCCATCACGTATTAATTGCGACGATATGGGGTTACAACCCTCCGTCACCTATCCACCAGCCTTCATATTTAGAAACCTTAGACCCTTAAACCTTAGAAGTTTAGTAACATTTTCCAATTAGATATTTGGATAAACAAAATACTTGAGATTGAAAATGAAATAGATAATAGAATGATATAATTAAATCAAATGTGAAGTTACCTACATTAGTATACGTATGTTGAAATTTCTGTATTTTATAAAGTTGTTAATTCAAAAATTATTAATTTAACCCTGTGAATACATAATTTTGCCTTTTCTTCAAGTTAAACTGCCTGTATGCGGCACGGCCAATTGATGGGAGAGAAGACTGGAGCTAATATATGCCTACAGTGACCATAGCATTCTACTCCATTGAATTTCGATTAGAAATTCTTTTCTCGGTGGTTGGAACTAGGTATGCCTGGTCTGACTAAGAGGTCACCCTAGTTGGGCGTAACAAATCTCGTCGCTTAATCACTGGATTTTCCAACTTCTTGGAGCTTTGAGATTCCAGTGCCCTCTTCCCTAGGGTAATGTAAATATTTGACCTATGATTACTTACTGGTACTTAATTTTCGAATTCTTGAGTTTCGTGTGCTAGAGGAGGGAGTTGTAAATAGATTCCAGTTGTGGTTTTTGTATTTATTCCTTGAATTCTACTGTTCGAATATTTTTCTTTCTAGTTCATCTTCATGGGTTTTAACCTAGTGGTTTTTATGCTAAAAAATTGGTGAATATGATCATTTGTCTTGGATGTGGAGTAGAAAGCTGCTCACTGCCTATCGGTACATCAGCTGATTGGTGAGGTGACATCAGCTGATAAGAGGAGATACTTCTGCCGCTTCCACCTTCAATGAGGTAGCTGTAGTTTACGTTATTGATCCTTTGCAATATAGATTTCTCTGATAATTAAGTAAAATTTTAAAATTGTTCCATTACATACTCTGTTGAAATTGTTTCTCACAATGTAGTTAGCTTTGATCTTGTTTAAGCATTGGTCTGGTGAGTAATTATTTATTTTGCCAGGAAATGGAAAGG
This sequence comes from Calopteryx splendens, assembly GCA_002093875.1. Classification (NCBI taxonomy): domain Eukaryota; kingdom Metazoa; phylum Arthropoda; class Insecta; order Odonata; family Calopterygidae; genus Calopteryx; species Calopteryx splendens. The sequence continues at coordinate 25,440 of LYUA01000202.1, read as the reverse complement.
TTTAGTAAGGTAGTAAGTTCTTTGCAGATTTCTTATTTCACTTTGTATTTATACCTTTTGAGTGAAGTTAGTTTAGAGACTCTCAAATTACTATTTGGATTTTAAAAGTAAGACTCGCGGAAACAAAAAAAGTATTAAACTATTTAACTGCATCAATTACATTTAAATCGACCCGCTTCATTTCTTGGATTTTACATTTTCTGAAACTTATAAATCACAGAAGTATAATCATAACCATTTTCCATTGATTATAAAACTTTTCGTTCTCCATGTAAACAGCTTCCCCGCAAGACAGGGTGAAATGTTAACCGGGTTGGGCTCTTAAGGTTGCACATCGCTGAGACCACAGCCAGCTGGTCGGAGAGAAGACAAAAGGTTAATCCACCGATAAGACTACATCTGCCACATCATACTGCCACCGTTCGACTTCCAGTCGGGAGTACCTCTCTTAGGAAGTGAACCCTTGGAATATCTTCGGATGGAGAGGCCACTACGGTTAAGAGCACCAAGTCTGCGTTCTTCCTTGGTATTAGTTGATAGGAGAGCTTGGTTTTCCAGTGCCCCTTCAAAAAGGTAATCCAAACTTTTGACTTCTCATCACTTGATATTTAACTTCAGACTTCCTACGATTCAAAGGATCTAGGCAGCCACGTGAACTATATTATAGCGTTTTAGTGCTATCTTTGGTGTTAATCAAACTTGAAAAAAATACCGCAATCGTTTTGAATCTCATGAACTCGGAAGTTGATTTTATAATTTTTATAAATTTTTCTGGAGTAATTTTCCTTGGTATCCCTTCTCAATGAATCTTATTTCGCCTGTTCTTTTAAACTTGTTTATTTATCAGTTACCACCGTTTCGACTTCATTTAAAGTATGCAGTCTCCATTTACATCTGCAGATGATTTTTCCAATCTATCTTTTCAACTTTCCCAATTTTCAATTTTAGTGCCTAACGGCTAGGGGCTTTATACATAATATTTCAAATGTAATCCGCTTCATTTGATTCTGCATTTGAAAATAAATTGGTCCCAACGTCGGTTTTTTTGCGTAGAACAGCGAAACTTGTCTTGCGACCCCTTTTTCCAAATCTGTATTATTTCTAACCCTATGTATTACATTTTAGTTCTACTTGAAAATTTGTAAAATATTTCCTGTTCATTCCTGGAAGAAACTACTAATAAAATAAGCGTCCTGCGAAAACGTCTTTTGGTCCTTAAACTAATAAGAAAAAATTAGTGTACCTTAATCTGATTTCTCGTGCATGGAGCATTAAATTTTTTTATCGGTAAATATTGGCTCAGCTTTCTCAAAAGTAATGATCCTCTTTTTAAATAATTTGATTGATCTAAGTATTACTCAAGGAATGAATTAACTGATATCATAATATCAAAAAGGTTATGTAAAATTAAGGTGAGGGTAAGGAAATATTCATTATCAGGGGTCATCAGTCTAGGATATTCCTCAAATCTTCTCCAACAACGTCGCAACTTGAGGTCTGCATTGTCCCTTTCGCATACATTATTCCTGTACATATTGCCTTCCATTCCAGGATTTCCTCTATAGTCCTTCCATTTCGATCTTCAGTGCACATCTGTGAGTCCGGATATGCTCAATTAGTATCCATGTTGTTTCCAGGAGCTTCTCCATTCAAACACTCATGAACGAATAGTTCATTTTGCGATCATTACTATGTAGGAGTGTCAGGTTTATAACAATTAATTATCCCTTTCCCTTACCTTCCTTTCGTGTCCCTGAAGGCCATGGGAAAGTCAATTGATATATTTATTTGCTAAATTTAAGCTGTTGATTCCCATTTGAATGAACCTTTTAAAGATATTTTAGGTTACCACAAGCTTTTCTTAATTCATATTTGAACAGTCCATCTCATTCCACTTTTACCAATAGTGTCGTTTCCTCACCTTGGTCTTTCTTCTCAGAACATTGATACACTCTGTGCCAGTTGTCACTTCATATATCATGCCTTTTATCGTTTGCTTAATCTCGTTTGTTTTATAATTCCTAGATATAAAAGTAAAGGGTAATAATGAGCGTCCCTGTGCATACCCTTCATGTGCCTATTGAGTCTCTGCTTACTATATTTTCCGTCGTTCTAGCTATCGATAGAGCGGTCACCATTCTGTCGGACTTTTTTCCAACTTCCTTTAGATTTCCTAGAATTTTCTCAATAGTTGCTTTTAGAATAGTTCCGTTCCATTTTCAAGTTTTTTTAGGATCAGCACTACATTAGGTTAACCTTATCAATGAGGTACCGTATTTTTGCCGTACTGAATTACTGTCAATCTCGTCAACACTTGATTGCATGATTTGCTTAGCGAAAGTTTAACTTCTACCTTTGCTCCCAATACGGGGAAGTAATGGTGTAATATCGAAACTGACAGAGCAACTGTAAAAGTCATCAAGTTATCGAAGGACTACAATGATTCTTCGTGGAGGCAGTGGCCAAGAAGGAACCCATAATCATCTCTAGATATATGTGCCATTGTATTCGTGGTGAATCATTGAAGAGTGCAGCAGAGCACATTGGTGATTGGTCTCATCAAACGTTTTAGAGTAAGTTAAAGAATGAATTACGCACTAAATTTTAATACTCTTACAATTTCACTAATACGCATGAATTTTGCTAAAACATTATTTTCAGAACCTTTTTGATGATATGAATATCCATGGAAAGTCTATTTCTGCTGATGGGTGCAGAGTGAAAATGGAATTTTCTGCACGAAGAATACCGGTTCATTTTCTTTTAATATCTCTCTTAATTATATGGCTATTATAGATAATGAAACTGTTTTATTAAAAACTGTTGCCATTTTAAAATGTGGTTTCTTTTATCAAATAAGTGTACTACGTATTTATTCAGCTAAGAAATACTCGGCCTACTGAAAGGGATTACTTAGTTACGGCAACATTTCTCCCCATATAGCATATGACTGGAGCCAACTGCATTGTCGGTTATTCCAAATTCTTCAAATATTATCACGCTCTACTTTCTCGCTTTGTTTTTTTATTTACGAGTAAGTTTGTTAGAACTATACTCAATCTGAACTTCTGGGTGGTTATAATTACCGTTCGCTGAGATAACATTTTAAGGAATATTACTGTATTGCCTTAAAAAGCATACACATAGTGATGTGAGCGTTATAATTACGAGGATTTTCCGAAATTGCCTCCCATTTCACTTGAGAACTACATTAGATGCAAATAGCACAGTAACAATATAAGTTCATTATAACTCTTACAGGAACACTATTTTTCGAGTCGCCACCGTTTGGTTTATTATAACATTTCCAGCGACGATGAACTAGATGCCTGCCTGCGAACGCCGAATGTAAAATGTGCTGTCTCGAGAACCTCATTACCTTGGTTTTATTCTCATTTATTTTCATTCCATAC
>LYUA01000201.1:672838-694069 GCA_002093875.1 Calopteryx splendens | reverse complement strand
TCCCATACACCAGAGTTGTCTCCATTTTGTCCTGTCTCAGGCCATTTCTTTCGTCTTCTTGTAGCCTCTTTTCTTTACTTCATCTATCAATTTCAGCCTTCTTCTAAATAAAGGAGAATAATACGAAGGTAAACCTTTAACTATGAGTACATATACTTCAGCAGGTGGAACAATTTAGCTGTTTAGGAAGAGTTTTTATCGAATGGGGGAAATTTGGTAAGAATGTTAGAAGAAGGAATGCAATAGGTAAGGAATATTTTACAAAAGAGAGAATTGATGACAAGGAAGTTACTTAGAGATGTAAAGAAGAGACTAGTAAAGATGTTGATATGGAGTGTGGTTTTTAGTGTCTCGGAAATTTGGTCGTTGGGGAAAGATGACAAGAGAAGGTTTTTGAAATATGGGTATGGAGAAGAATGAATAAAGTGAAATGGACGGAAAAGAAAACGGAATAAGAGGTTTTTCGCATGGTAGGGGAGAAGACAAGCCTATTTTGGAGAGAGTAGTAAATGTGGATTCAGGGGATTTTGGGTGGAAATGGATTGTTGAAGATGGTTTTAGAGGGGAGAACTTTGGGTAGGCGAGGTACAGGGAGTAAAAGATTAGGAATGTTGAATTGAATGAAGGAAGGCAGGAAGTATGCAGAGATGAAGGAACTCCAATTGTTGAGTTCAGATGCTGTGTCCATCAGAAACCATGCATTGTCACATGCATACACACACACGTCAACTATTGCTGCAATGACTTCTAGAGAGGGTTAGCTAAATAAAGTTGTGTTCATGCTACGAAGTGTACATGGTAATATGAAGGAGTATATATAAAATACATCATCACAGTAATCAACCCGAAGGCTGGTTTGGTAAGTGAGAGTTGATCTCACTTAATGGTAGACCCAAAGGCGTGTGAAAGTCACACATGAGGGAAAGGACGCCAGTTTCTTTTTTTGTGCCACCTGCGGTTTCTCAGGATGGGCTGATACCCAAAAGATCGCATTGCAGAGGTGGAGCTGAAGGTGCCCTGAGGCGTCACCGAGAACAGAACCCAGGCCCTCCGGTTAGTTGCTCAGCGCTCTACCCACTTGACTACTAGGGCTGAAACAGCCCTAAAAAATGTATTTGCGTTTAAAAAGGGTTAATACTTGAATTTTTTAAATAATTTACTTTTTCTTTGGATGGCTTAGTAATTTACATTAAAAAATAATTCGGTGTAAAGAAACGAAAAAATAGATACCAGCCAAATATAAATATTGCTAAACTAGCTAAATACGTATTTAGGTTTTTATTGGTTTTTATTTATTTTTGTTTTTAATTTGATGTAACGATTAAATAAATAAATAACGTGCTTGGTATTCCAATAAGGTTTTTTTTATATTTTTTGGGTATTATGGATATTTAAATTATTCACTTAAACACTGATAATTAATTCAATTCGTCATTTTAGTGATTATGCATTTTGTATATTATCAGAATGGGCACAATATAATTATATAGCATATCCGAAGATGTGAAAGGCTTCGCTTTCGAGAGTTTTGTATAGAATTGAATTGAATAGAATTGAGAATTTTGTACAGTTAACACACTTTAGTGTGTGAACTGTACAAAGTTTGTACAGTTCACACACTAAAGTGTGTTAACTGTACAAAATTATTCAAACAAAGTGCTCCTATTTTATTATTCTTCATGCGATTTTGTAATACTTCTTCCGAAACGAAAGAAGTGTGCATCCTTTCGGAAAATTCAGGGGAAGATAATGAAACTTATGTGACAGAACGTTTTATTATTAACCTTCTTATTGGATGCGCACCTCCCATGGAATAAGATCGCAAATAAAAACATTTTTGTGAGGTCGATACAAAGTTACACGAGCTTATAAGTTGGACTATGATGAGTCTAGTATCAATGAGTATTTTGAATTCCTCACATCTGCACTTATGTATTACCGTTCAATAATTTTTACTGATTAGCAGTTAATATTTCAAATTAATATTTTTCTTTTTAAAATTTATTTAGAATGATATGGATGTTTTTCCCTGGGAAGTGACGTATAATGCCATTGTGAAAATCTTTCCACTATATATTTAGAGAGTGGCCGTGCGCTATGAATACGATTTTAAATGCCAGGTTTTATTTAATTTCACATGGATTTCAATAGTCCTTGTAATTCGTTCAATTACCTAAAAAAGCAATCACTAAAGTGTGTTAACTTTAGTACTTTATTGAAATACCGCAGTACCATCTTACCTGGTAAAAACATTTGCGAACTCAAACGCTGGCCAATGCATTCATTATATTATGCTGCCCTAGATGTTATTCGATCAAAATACATCGTTTTCCTTCAATTTGGGTGTTATCATGTTATTTTTATTCACGACTATATTGTTTACCTCTAACTATGTCATTTTTTCTTATTCCACGTGTGGTTTCCCACAATTGTCTGTTTATCAGAAATATTCGGCAGACAATTTTCTTGAATGCACACATTTTTTAGCTGGCTACGTGAAATTCCCTATCACGTTATCTTACCTTCGTTTGCGCCATCCTCCATATGGAGACATCGAAAAGCTCTTCAATGAACTTCTAATGGCGGCGGTATGTCGAGGTTCGTGCTCTCGGCGAAAACCACGATATAGTGATTAACTCCGGGAGGGAACGTTAAATTGGGTCGACCTTAACACGGTCATGTTTTCTCTTGTTAAGGAGGCTGCATGTCCAAGTACTATGGGCCTTGTGGGTAGCTTGTGGCTCGCGATGGTTTCAATCCTAATTATATCTTGGTCTTATGAGAGTAACCTTGTGTTTCTTGGAAAGTATGTCGACGAAATTGGGACAACGGCTTGAGTTAATGCTTGTTACCCCATGCCTTTTTCAAAATAGTACTTTTCTTCCGAATTCTTTAGGAATTCGGTTTTTCTTTTTCCAAAATATTACATGTATCGTTAAACCAAGATGTTCCTGGATTCCATTACTTTTGATCCGTTTGTTTCTACCTAAATATTCGTTTATGCTTCCAAATTATGTCTCTAATCACCTGCTAGCTCGATTATAGCAACAGTTAGCTCCATAGAAAAATAGGAATAATATCTTATTTTACTCGATATCTAAATATAGAATATTAATAAATTGAGGTATATTGTGTTTTTGTGCTCATATTCTACTATTGTTCGTAAAATTTTGTGAAAACAAGTTAATTCTTAGTTAATATTGCCACAAATACTTTTTAAACTGGGACACATGATACTTACGCATTTTTTTAAATTTTCACCATCCCTGAAAGCTTTCTTGTTCTTAACAAGTTTCGTAGTAGTGCAGTAGTCATTATATCTGACAATGAGAGCTAGCTTAGCTTAGAATTAGGCAATAAGAATAGATTCCATTGAGTGTTCGAAAATTTTCATTCTCCATTGGTACCAGCTTCACCCTCGTTTGTTGTCAACTAATTTTCATGAAATGTAATATATTTTCCTTAGCAGCATTTCCTTTGGAAGCTTTTATTTACTGCGTACAATTTATTTAATATATTTTAACATTATGTCTATGAGACCTAGTAGTTCACATCACACGAATTCTTAGACCATCTATTTCCATTTTCCGTTTCTGTACTTGTGTTACCCCCCTTAATATTATCAGTGGTACTAATAAATACATACGAAAATTATGCTTCAAAGGCCACCAATTCTCATGAGGAATATACCGGGTTATCTAAAGACTTCGTGGCAATTCAAGACGGTAGCCAGCGCAACAAATATCGAAAGTAGGGGTCGAGGGAGGAAGGTTATGATCAGTGGCAGCATTACAGAGCTCATATTTGAAACTCGCGAAGGTAATTGCATGTGTCTATGGTTTAAAAAAAAATATTTTCTTCATTATGAATCGCTAATTCGCACGTTGAAAATTGCTTGTTTGGATAATGTGCTTCAAGAAAATCGTGCGAGTACAGAATGTGAATGTCTGAAAACAGATTTCTCAAAACCTAGAGAGTACCTGTGTTTAGGTTCAGCTATTACCAAGTATCCGTATGTTCATATACATATCCGTGATGATAAATTACAGTCTCATGGAACCGTATTGCATAATTCCTCCATTGAAACTTTTAAGCAAAATTAACAATTTCGTAATGTGCCTTTAAAGTGTTAACGGTTTAAATATTTGTCTAGAAACAAAGCGGACGAAAGTAATCCTTTCCAAGAGAGTTTAGAACTCCATAATTCGTGGTGGAAGCATTTACTCGAACAGAACTCGGCGTCGAGCGTACTAGCAGCTAAGCTATTCAGGAGATGGAATGTTTCCTGTTAGCATTGCGAGCAGAATACGTGACTGTGGCCATGCATAACCCTCCCCCCCTTAAATGATAGGTCTCTTCCGTCCCGAGGTACTTCACCGTCGTCGCTGTCTGCGAGATGCTCCGTCCGTAACAAAGAAGGAACCGTGACCCGTGGGCCTCTTCCACTCCATTCCCATCCCAATCTCGACCTACGCTGCGAGCAAACTTTTTGAGGAAGCGACGGGAAATTTAGTGGAAGGGGTGGGCCGTTAGCACGTTTTCTGGTCACCACTGTCAGCTTGGCTCGCTTGCCCTACCCCTAGGAAAAGTCGGTCATCGCCCCATATCTCATATTGTCTCTTCAACTTCCTCTCCCGTTCTTCCCTCCTGCTCCTCCTCCCTCCTCTTTCCCTTGTACGCCCCATCCCAAACGCAACCCTTAAGGCTGTGACGTCACGGGAGGAAACCCATTCAATTTATTTCACTTTTGCCCGCATGTGTGACTAACTCAAAAGAATAACATCCCAGTGGGATATCCATTGAGCGATCCTTCTTTCTCGTTATTTTTTCTTGGACCTTTATGCTCTGGGTAAATAAGGGAAAAAAGGTTGATTTCGTTGTCCAAACACGCCTCAAGTTCCAAACGGTGTTATTTAATCCCTGTTATATTGGAGATTCAACGGACTGAAAAAAAAGGGTCGAAGAATTAGTGAGCCATACGAACATCCTTTATATTTAACCACGAGCCAATATTTTATGCTAAAATATCGCTGGAAGTGCCTTCGTGCTATCGAAACGGCATTTACTTGTGGTGTAATTAAAAAGACGTATTTTCTGGAATGAAATGCTTTTTCTCTCAAGCGCTAATATGAACTATTGTATATTTATCCGTTTTTGGTATAGGAAAAGAAATGAAATAAGGATCGTTTTCATCTATAAATTTTATACTACAAGGTAGATCCATTTTTAGATGATTGCATTTCATTGTGGTAAAGTTAAATAAACATCATGAGTAAACAATTTTCATTAAAAGTGAGAATTTTAATGTGCAAATAATAGTGTTTTTACACCCTTATAGTGTTCATATTTTTGACTGCTTGAAATAAAAAATTGGAATAATAATGTCTGTGGATTTTTTATGTTAATAAAATAATTTGGAGTGGACATGTTAAATGTTTTGGTTTTAGCTACTTCAGAAAAAAATATTTATGATATGAATTAACTCTTCTACAATCTAAGTGGCAGAAAATATATTATAAAAGGTATTATTTTTTGAAGCATCATATGGTATATACTTGACTCATCCTCTCGGAAAATATTTCCGCGGATTAATTCTTTTAAATCACTCATACCTATCGCACACCTAGTGAAGTACTTCTACCTTCTCTTAAAAGCAGGAATAAAAGAAATGTTTGATGAACCGCCAAAATATTAATTTACTATGTGGACTCAATGAAAAATCGTGGGGTAGGTTCAAATAGCGAGCAAATTTAACGATTTTGGAAATGTTTTTCGATTTCTTTTGCTTTAAATTTGTTGCCGATGTCGAAAGACACCGTCTCCCCGTCAACAACTTCGCACTCATTTCACATTATTCCAAGAAAAAGCAAACCTTTCCCATTTTTCCCGTCTCGTGTTCCCGAATTAATATAAGAGTATAGTTAGTCCCAAGGTGCGGACGCCGGGGAGGGAATACCAACCCTCACAAAAGTAGCCTCAACACGAATTCCGTCCGCCCCTTTCTTATTTTCTTCCCCTTCCAGGAAAGCTGGGAGAGGCGGAGAGGTGTTTGGGTCGAGGGGGGGGGGGATCGAAGACGATGTAGGGGTAGGGAAATCTTTTTGCCGCCAGAAAATGGAGACTTTATGAACGTTTGCGGTCTCTGGAGAAAATAAGGTTTATTTTTTTGGGAGCAGAGCGAACTCGTTTCTTTTGCAATTAAGGAAAGCGGTAGAGGGGGTCCTTAGGGGAGAAGAAGAAATTCTAAAAGTGTACTTGGGATGGGCTGCGGGTTTGAAGTCCGTGGAGTGGGTGGTTTCAGAAGAGAGATGAGGGACAGGGTTGCGGCTAAGGGGTGAAGATGGTCGAAAAATCGGGGTTTATCCGGGATAATTTGGAAGGTGAGTGTCATGAAAAAGGGGTGGAGAATGCGATTTGATGAATGAGTGCTCAATGTCTGAGAATAGGAAGAATTTCGTTTTGTCGTAGGTGGCAGTCAAGGAAGTAAGTTATTTCATCCCGGAAAGTGCGAGAATCTTGCCATAAAACCAAAGGATATTTGGATGGACGTTTTTTCCGCAGATGAAAATAACGAACCTGAAATCTGTAATTTATTCCTAACTTCGAATCAAACCAATACATTTTCCTTAGAATTTTAAATTTAGTTCATTTTCTGTAGGATTCCTGAACTATCATTTTAAATTACTTGTTAAAAGTATGGGTTTAAAGTATATACATTCGTTAATGAGCGCATTACACATGCATATCTCATGTAATTAATAAATATGTGACTTATTATTTACGTGATATTCTTAGTGTAGTTATTTTGGCTTATTTTTCCAACCTTAGTTGTCTTGTTAAATTCTTCCACTGTACTGGTAATTTCACTCGGACAACGCATCGACGAATATATCCATAGATATAGAAAGTCAATTCTCCAAGCGGGATTCATAAAGCCATCAGGTCATCCAGCAAGTTCTTTACTCATCTGATGTGATAATATCTGTTGTTATTGCTAGGAATTGCAGCAGGTAATATGTATATGGCCGGCGGAAATTATAAACTCGATGTGAAATAAAATATTTTTTCCCCTTAATTTTATTTTGGCTGCAATTTATGGCAGTATTTTATTCCGAAAATATTACGAAGTGATTTATGTTGGTGGAATAATCCATTGTATTTTATCTAGGTTTATGTATTAAAGATGCACTTGTAAATAAAATTGTGTAAGTCAACCTTTAGTGCGTAGTAGTAGATGATGTTCATGCAATGGTTTCAACATTAATCCATTAGATAAAATATCATGAATGTGGAATTTTACCAGGAATGTAGATTTTTGTGAGAACCTTGTGTCTTCATATAATTTATTATGAGATATATCTATAGATCCATAATGAGAACGTCTTCATATAATTTCTTTTGCTTTTCCGCTCCATCAATTGCCATTTCTTTTGGTCATACCTGCTCGCATCCAGTCAATGAAACCAGTTACATTGTACACTAAACTAAAATCCTTTCTATTATCAGCTGTTATTTCTGCATGTTATGTTATTAACGGTACTATTTCTGCAGTTCGATAAGGTATTGATCACTATTTTTCCATTTACTTTTACCCCGTTGGTATTAAATTGCAGTTATATTGTAGTGTATATTAGTATCATTCGAGCATGTATATCCCATCATTCTTTCTCGACATCTTACTGGAATAACACCGGTGAAATAAATGTCTAGATGGAAGACGCATTCTGGGGATCTGTTTCCTCAATCACCTTTCCGCGGTATACGTGCCGACTCACGTGTGCCTACCTGCATAAAGGCCCCCAGGGCGTTCAACGGAGTGGCAAGATGAAACGGCAGTGGGTAAGGTGGCCACAGAACATCCTTTTTGATGGTGTAGGACCACTGAGTTGACATGCAAAGATGAAGGAATTAGGTCATAGTCGTTTTAACATTCCTAAACCCGTGATGAGGCACATGATTTTTGTACTTGATTCCATGGAATTAACATTTTTCTTCCCTTTGCATTCATATACCAAAAGCAAAAGTCCAAACGCCGTGGGATAAGACGCACTTTTTGGTGTGACGATTAGGTACTATTCATGTAGATTTATTTTTAGCAGACATGAAAGCATTGGAAATTTTATTTTTATCAACTTTTTTTTTATTTTATCGTTACTATTAATATGTTTTTCTTAAACCTTACACTTTTCCTTATTATGCATGAAATTAGAGGTATTTTTGCAATTTAATAATTAATAAATTGGTGAGTATTAAATGTAATTAAAGAATCATTTTTAGACTTACACTGTTAGTTTATACCTTGTTTGGATTGAAATTTGGTTATGTTTCAACAGAATTGTAGGGAAAGAAGATATCAAAATGACTTTTAGATGAGTCAGAATTTATTTTGGGAATTTTTAATGTATACATATTTTTCATTGCACTCCCTTTCCCTCTTTTTACAAAGCACTTCCTCAATGCTTTCCACAACTGCTGTTTAACATTTGCACTGGGACCTTGCAATATTGCATTTAGCCATCTATTTTTATTTGATTTTCTAAACTAAATGGCATTTTATTGATGCTAGGGGGACACTTTTCGGCTACTCATTTTCAATAGTCGGTACAATTTTAATTAGGGCAGCTCTGACTTTGCATGATCCTATGGGCATGGTAGGTTTTAAATAATTAAAAGGAAAATGAGCAAACTTTTTTACTTGCTTAATAAGAAAACATTACAATGGGTATATTTTAGTTATTTTTTCACTTTTTTGACAATCTTAACTAGTTATTGCTGTTAAATAATTTTAGTTGATAGTGTGATCTAGAAATATTTATTCGTAATTATTCATAAAAAGTAGAGCATGTGGAACCGTTAACCTATTTGAAAGTGTCATAGACGATGTGGGAAAGGTAGTAGGTAAACTAGGAGAAGAATTACTTTAGGGAAAAAACCTTTTATGAAAAGGAAGGAGTTGATGACAAGGACGTTGAGTAAAGCTGTAATGAAAAAATAGTGAAAACTTAAAATAGAGCATAGAATTGTACGGCGCGGAAACTTTATCATTGAGGCTAGAGGATTGGCTTAGGTTGGAAGCTTTTGAGATGTGTGTGTGGATAAGGATAGAAGTGAAGTGAACGGAAAGGAATTCAAACAAAAAGTCCTAGATAAGGAATGAGCGAAGGTTCTTGAGAGAAATTCATGGAATCCAGGAAAGATGGCTGCAGAGTAAATGAGTAACATACATTGTTGAAAACTGTGATAGAGGAGACAATGGTCGGTGAGCAAGACAGATGTAGAAAAATAGTGGGCATGTTGGACGGAGTAAAGGGAGGCGGAAAGTGTACGGAATAGGAAAATGGTTTATCTTAGTGTAAATAGTTATGATGCTAGAGTTGTGTTAGTCGTGCAGTATTGAAAAACGTAACTTAACTGGTAGACTACCAATTATGTAATTTTGATAACAAAAATAATGAAAGTCGTGCGGTAGATCTGGCGTCAAATTAAAATAATCAACAAATAAAATTCAAAATTTGTTTAAAAATAAAGGTATAATTAATTTTACTAATATTGGAGCCTCTTACTTTTTTAAAATAATATGATTCACAAAAATAACAAATATGAGTTTCGGATTCGCTATTATGTTATTGTGTCTTGCATTTTTAATAAAAGTAGAAGATTATTTCTCCTTTTTTTGTGTTTCATGCCATCTTTCCCCATGTATTTTTTTTAGAATTTCTGAAACTGAAGACCTATTGTCTGGCAAATTTTCCCGGTATTCACTGATTTAACGGTTTGTATTGTTGTTGGTCCTACTCAAAACAATAAATCTGCTGAGAGACTATTATAGAGATTGAAGTATTCCCTACGGGTATGAAGTCTGCCATCGCGGCACAACTGAAAACATATAACGCGGAGTGTTAATAGCAGTTTATTACTTAATCAGCTTCTCACACAACTTCGTATTGATAAACGAAGAAACAAAAATTAACCTGTGTACCATAAAAGAATGAAATAATAAAAAATACTGTCTTCTTTTACAGACCAAACAGTTTGGACATAAATGTAATAAAATATCAAGGGCTAAATATTTTTATACTCATCTGAACTCATGAAAAGTGTAATAATTAGTCTTATAATGCATTATTCTTTAATCAATGTAGTGTATAGAGTAGTATAAACCTACGGCATTAAGAGTTGTGCAAATCTCAATGTGTTTTCTAGTCATGTATTTCATTTAAATTTCTAAAAAATCCACACGTGACAATTAAACGTTAAACTAAAAGTGGATGTATATAGACATCATTGGCACTTTGGAAGTAGCATAAGTGAAGATGAAAGGAGCTCGAGGATATTAAGCGGAAATTATCTCAAGCTAAGATGACGTTTACCACGCAGAGGCGGCTAATATATTCTTAGCGGTAGTCTTATAATTAAGGTAGCTTTTGATAAGTACGTGGACTAAGTTAGCACCGCTGCATAGAACTTCATAGCACTACTACAGAAGTGTTTCAAGTATTAGGATCAATTCGCCATACTACAAATGGAGGAGGAAGAAAATAGAAGCTTTAATAACGGGAAGAACTCCCTCAACAAAAATTCGCGATGGATGAGAAAATAAAGGAATGAAAGTATAAGTGTAAAGTGTAAAAAGTGTATTTAGCAACTTCCGTTTTGTTTATGCCTTAGAGCAGAAAATAGGGCAGCAATTCTTGAATCTGTAAGCATACTTGACCGCAATGGATAATCTAAGTCGAGGATATATCCTAGTGCTAAAATAAGTGGAATGTATTCACTAACCTCAAAAAATTTCAGTTACCTCGGTAGCAGGCAAACGTGAAAAGGAGTAGTTTGATAGACATATAACTTAGAATTTTTAATAATATAGTAATAAGAGAAGTTCATGAAAACATTGGCGTGTATTGAGACCCTCTAGTTATGTGCCAGAATCGTGGTTCTATAAGATCGGAGAAAACGAAGCTTGGAAGCGGAGGCTAAAGATCAAATGGGTATATTGAGTCTAGGTCTAGGGTATATCTAGAGAGTGTACAGTGAAGCGAAAAAAAGGATCCGAATCTATGAGGAATTTTTGAGAAAAAATTGAATTGTTATGCGCCAAAAAAAAGAAAATTGGAGGTTGAAATTGATTAAATTTCCACACATGACATAATTTCACCGTCGAATGTTTTAATGAATTACGTTCATAATTTCCCATTTGGAAGACCTCCTTTTCTCATCATTCTCGTTCCTTCGGTACACCTATTTCTTTCTTTAAAGATCTGGAAGCGAATAAATGACGTAACGGTCAGCTTCTAAGTTGTGAATTACGGCAGGAAGTGTTTGGGGTTGGTTACGCTTCCGTTTACCGAAGCCAGACACTACCTCTTGTCAATGATATCTTTCATTTTATTTGAAAAAATTAGCGACCAATGGTGAACGTGGAAATGGAGGGTGAGTGGATTGTAAAGCAGTGGTTTGGAAAATGGAGAATTTCTTCGTACTGCCTAGGGTTTTTGTGTGACAGTTTGTAACCTTTATTAAGAAAATAATGCTACTCGTAATTAAGAGGTTTTGTTCAAATATCTCTTATCCTCTGTACCTTGTTGTACACATTCATTATTTGTAAATAATTATCAATTAAATAACTCGGTTTTGCCCTTAAAAGGCGGGGAAATAGTAGTAAAACATTTTTATAAAACTAGTCGATAGGTTTGGCTTTGGAGCAATTTTATACTTCCCTAAACGAACCAAAATAAAAGATTCATTTCAAAGATTAGTATTATGACTTAAATTTATTCATTTAACTAAGATTAAAAATGTGAGAAACATAATTGACTATGTAGAATAAATTCCGCTTCCGATTGGTACTAAAATTTACTATTTTGCCTTGCTTTACCCGGGATCAGCAAATATTTTATTAATTGAATCCAAAATTAATTCCAAAATTAATATTTCTTACCGTTTGGAATGATTCTTAAAAAAGAATTTGAATAATTTGCTTACTTAAATAATTTTATAGAAGGAAAGAGGATACCAGGTTAACAATTTTGATCATTTCGGAAACCCCCATTATTCGCAATTATCTCTGGGGTCTTCTAAATGAATTAGGATTTTTACTCGGAAATGAAATTCAAATTTAAAGATCGATGACTTTTTACAAGTTAATTATTTTTGTTGAGCTCTCAAAATCGATCATTCAATGAAATTTCCTCGTAAGGCGTGCTTACGAATAAAATTATATTATTTAAACTATAGTATTTTAACGAGTGTGTTTCCAGAATGGCAGAAGTCAGATATGGCTATTTTATTGGCAACCTAGGCATTTTTCTTGATTGTTGTTATACTTGAGGTCGGTCAAGTCTTTGATTTTTTATGAGAAACCTATATTCGTTAAGATTTACTCACACATCGAGCTTTAAGCTCAGAAATTCGTTTTTTTCTTCCAATTTTGTTAAGCAGTGATTGTAAATATTCCACAATACGGTTATTAAGTGATTTCAGTTTTAAACACTTATTTAATTCCTTATTACTTGACAAATTAAGCACCAAAAATGCGAGTTTTAGTGTAGAAAACCTATGCGCATGTTTTTATAGAAATATCTGAAGAATATTGAAAAAATAATCGTGATGATTTGGCATAAGTATTAAATAACGAAATAAAGCGAATTCGGGTTTTATTATACATTAAAAATTAGTAAATGATAGACTTTGCGCCGCAACTCTTAACTTCCTAAGAAAATGCGTAATTCCTAGTTAAGATCCTAACTCCATATAATATATAACAACATTAGTTTTTCCTAATTTGCGTGTATGACGATTTTTTTACTTCAATACTGTCACTATCAGTAAAGTATTTACTCTAATTGCGGAAAAGCTAACCGAATTGCTGGTTTAAAGGCAAGTGCGAATTTCCTTATGGAAAGCTTGGCTTTCTTATTAATAAATCCACCAATCATGGCTCTTTGTGAGTCTGTGTGCTTTCTTTCTCATTGCTCTGCATCGCGCATCCCTCTTGCTATTATCTCTGATACTTTCACCTCTGTTATGCGACCCTCTTCCACTGCCGGTTAATGGAAGGAGGATATTCAGAGTACTATTGGAATGAGATTTGGAACGGTGTTTACTATTGAAATATAAATTGGGTGTGGACATTTTAGTTTGTAACTAGGATACTAATGGTGTTGACCATTTCATGATTTTATTTACATATTTTTCG
This sequence comes from Calopteryx splendens, assembly GCA_002093875.1. Classification (NCBI taxonomy): domain Eukaryota; kingdom Metazoa; phylum Arthropoda; class Insecta; order Odonata; family Calopterygidae; genus Calopteryx; species Calopteryx splendens. Next base: position 680,874 of record LYUA01000201.1, on the reverse strand, counting down.
GATTTTCGTAATTTATTTGTATTAACTTATAATGAAGACACTTCCAGTGAAGGATTTATAGCCTTAATTTTGAGGTCACGAAATTACTTCAGAAGTGGATTTCTCATGATTATGCCATTATAACCACTAAATATATATTTATCGAAACATTGTTTAAATAATAGAGCCTCGTTTCTATTATAATCTAGCCTGTTAATCTTATTTTTTCACGATATGCAATTCAAATTGCTTAAATATTTAAATAATATGCTTAAAATAATTTTGGCATGGCAGCCGTTTTACCCCATGGGTTTTCATTTTATATAGCCATAGGTGTGGTCATGTCATAGTTTGAGGATTGCGTTTGTCTAGTATCATTAATCATTAATGTATCGTAAAAAATGTTTTAAGTGGAGTATATTCTCCTATAGGCTACCTTTGCACGAAAAATTACAGAAAAAACTTGTTTATGTTTGTAATTGATTATGTCATACCTGCCATAACTTCTCTAAAAAATCTTGACACATCTTTGTGAAATGCCTCTAAGATATAATAATTTCTGCAAACTGCAGTGCAATTTTACCATGAGCAAGGTGAAATTTCGGAATTAAACATTCCAATTTAATTGGTGGAAATTTTTTTAGATAACCTTTGGCATTTTTATAATTATAACATATAGAAACATGCCTTCAATCAAGTCCTAATTCTTGTTTTATCCACACGCCATTCTTTAACATCCTTCGCTTTGACTTATGATATTTAAGTACCGTATAACTATTACAGCTTTCATGGAGAGATGAGTTCGGTATATTTTACTTCCTATGATTTGTGCTTCTTCATTCAATACGCTTGGTTTAATTCTTAAATTTGCTAGCGGAAATGTAATGCTTTGAATGTACCCATTCCGGCAATGAGAGTTTCCGACTATTTTATATCAATTTGAGTGGCAGCGGTTTTGGTCCGATGTTATGGAAGATCGGCGGAATGAACGCTCAATCGTGGGCAATGTGAGGGGCCAAAGTGAACCTGAAATCCATTTCCTTGTCCTCTTCCAACCGCTTTGGGCACAGGGTGGCGTGAGATAAGTAAGGAATTAAGAGTTAAAAGAGGCGTTTGTTAAAGGAGGTTGATGCGGAGGGTTTGTGGGAGGTAGTGGGTTTAATCACTACTCCGGATGGTGGTAGGCACGATTAGTGAGGGAAAGTGACGGTTATTGATTTATAAATTGAGTTTGTTCGGTCTTGACCGGATGGTGGGAGAGAGAGAGAACACGGTACGGAGTGGGGAGAAGATTCCCTTTTGAAGGGATTGCTACTCCCTTGACAGTTATAGGGAAGTGTTTTTCTCATTCAATAATCAATTGGTTGTGAGGTTGAAGTCTTTATGGTTTCATAATTTGGAAATTCTCCCTTGTTCTAATGACAACAGCGTTTTAATCATGTTTTCTCATTTAAGTGTCCCGGAGGAGATAAACACTTAAACCGTAAGAAATATTTCAGAATTGTGAATATTTATTTGCTATTCATTACTTTTTCTAAAGCAAACATTCAAAATTCTCTATTTTACTATACCTGGAAATGATTTTGTGCCCTTCGATGCTCATTTATGTGTGTATTATGTTCACTCCGATTCAAAACCTCATCTAATAAATCATTCATTAGATTTGGTAAATTATTCACACTGTGATCTCATGCCCTTTAAATTCAATGATCCCATCAATGTTTCATACGTAATTTAAAATGGAATGTATTATAAAAAATAAATTTCCGGTGTTCATTCTTAATGATTATTTCTGATAATTTCAAAATTTAAATTTTCCACTCATGATAATTTTTAGTTTTATAATGTGGAATAGACATTGAAAACATGGCGTTTTTATTAAACAGTTCACGTATAAAGGATTTGGAGGAGGCTATCCTGGCTCTCAAGTAGTTTTGGGGGATATATAAGCATATGTAACTTTTAAATTGACTAGTCACATAACCATATTGGAATAGTTCTGGAAAAAAATTAATCAATTTTGCATACCTTTACATATTAGATTGCAAAGCTTTGGTTCGTGAAAGCTCTTACGCAGTCTCCAGGTCTGCGCATAATATGAGCTCCGCACGAAGATCTCTCGGCCCTGTGTTATATCCTGTGAGAAGGATCAGGACACGAAATCCTATTGAGGTGGAAGAACAATGGCTTGTGAGGCATTGAAGGCATAATGCGCCATGGAGAACAGCAACCTCCGTTCGCTAGGGGCTTCTTCCCCCGCCTTTCTCAAAACCCACTCCTGCTCCTCGACCTCCGCCCACCTCTCACTCGCCATATCCAATATCCTCGTATAGTAAAGGAGAGACAATTCCCCAGCAGGTGTCCCCTTTCCTTATATTTTCCCCTCAAACCCGGGTTTGTCTCACTACATTACGGTCGCCTTTCACTTTAAAGGAGCGGGAGAGGGGATTGGGGTGGCTGGGGGAGACAGCGGGGGGTGGGGGCGACGACTCTACGACCCGCAGAGGAAGCGTGGTATGAAGACGAAGACACACCGGGGGGGGTGGTTTAAACGGGCTGCGCTGGGATAATGGGATGACAGTGGGTGTTCATTTGTGATGTGTGCCGATTCCGGGATGGTATTTGAGCATCATTCAGAAGTGTGCAGCATGCTGTTTGGCATCTCACGCCCATGAGAGAGATAGTGGCTCGTCGTGGCGTCTCTTTCATTAGTCCGGGATAAAGTCCTGGGTTGGTAGATAGCGAGTTATTTGGGGGAGAGGAAGAGACAGTGTAATAGATATCGCTCATAAATTCCACTTGAGTGAGATGAGGTGGATTCCGATAAGTTTTTGCTGGTGCCTTGACTAGATGTCGACCTGCTAGCGTGACCGATGGAGCCTTGACGTGTACAAGATAAGAACATTGAATATGAAGCCGCTTACGGAAATTCATTTTCTTCCGGGCTGACTCACATCTTACTCGGTTTTTAAAGTTAGTTTTTCCACAGATTAGAAGGTCCTCTCTCGCTGCTGACGTGATAGCTCTTCCTGTGATGATGCCCACGTTTCGCATGTCAGAGCTTCCGATAGGCTCTGATTTGAGATGACAGGGTTTGACATACCTGAGATGACTATAAATGTGATGATTGCTGTGAAATGAGCATGAGTGCTAATCTTTGCAACATGAATACAAATTTCAAAACTATACAATTCAATATTGTTACTAATAAGTAAACGGTAACAGTGTATTTAGCAATTAAATTGACACCTTTTTTTGGATTACTGAACTAAAGCTACTCGTAACACATTATTAATTTATCGGTTATTAAATCGGGTTACCGATATTTACAAAACAAAATTTGTTAATTTTAACGTAGCAGGGAGAGAAAAAAAATCAAATTCTCGCGTTGAAAAATCCAAACGAAAATTTTTCCTTTCCTTTTTTTTTCATTTTTACTCCTACTTGCAATCGAACAACTAGATGAAAATGCACAAAACTTATCCAATTGAAAATATACCCTCAAGCGTTACATTTACCTATACCCGGGAGCTGACTATCAGTGCTTGAAATATTTTCGTATCAATGATAATATTTCGTGACTTTTATAGCGCATTTTTAATGCGTGGTTTACATATTTTAGTCAAACAGACTCTTAGTTATCTACATTACTGTTTTAACAAGTATATGCTTAATAAACCTAAATTTCTAGAAACCTCTTGTATTTTGGTGACCGTAATAGTTTTAGCTGCTTACATTGAAACACATTGAAATCAGATAAAGGAAATAATTTTTTGTCCAACGATTGGTGATTAAATAAGGTGATTTATCTGGATTGTTAGAGCTTAAATGACCATAGTTCATAGCTTTAGTTTTTTGCATAAAATATTTTAGTTGATAATTACTCGTCGAGTCACTTACCGAAGTCCTTTAAGCATTGTAATTCCTCTAATATTTTTTTCTTAGGAAAGTCTATTTACGCAATACACATATCCCGCGTGGTGGGTTTTCATTTGTTTTCAGAATGGTTTTATGAGTTCCGCGTTTTATTTAAGGTAGGCAGAGAACAAATTTAATCACCTCGTCACCTATTTCCTAGTTCCATAAAAACTGTTTTCTAGGAACCTATAGCTTCATTCTGCCCCGTGGTAATTCACAATATCCTTTGTTTATTTTCAATTTTTTATCTAGCTCTTTCACTGCAATTCCCTCACGCTTCAAGCTATATACCACTCTGAAAAAAAGGATTTTAATCAAAATGGAGGAATGCTGCTACAAATCCTCGTGTCCTTTTCATTTCCCACGATGCACCATTTCCTTCATCAGCGTCGCAACAACAACAGTTCGTCCCTTAAGAGACATGTCCCTGGCTTTGCCTTGTTACTCCATGCCTCAAAATCCCGTCCGTACTTGGTTCTTAATCCCTGTTCCTTATCGAAGAAAATCAGAACCCGTTCTCTCTCTCACCCTTCCTCCACTCCTCTCCTCCTACCTCTTCAAATACGTTGTTCTGTGTGGGTGTGGCGACGCACTAGGCGTTCCCCTTCCTCTCTCCCTCCCCTCCATGTTCAGTCTCCCGCACCCGTCTTAACCATCTACCAAAATGAGGAGAGTGTGACATGACTCCGGCCTCGGAGATTAATGCCGCTGCGAATTGTTTGTGGCGATTCGACGTCCTAGTGGGAAATCGGATTATAACTGAAATGTTTCCGTCTTCGCATAGGGCCTTTTTATTATATGGGTGAGACGTGCATTCCTCCTCGTGAACTAGCGAAAAAATGAGCATCGATTGGAAGTGTAGTAATATGATTCTCTGCACTCGATCGCGATATGATTATGAGTATCTCACTGTTACAATTTTATATTCATGTTACACTGAGTCAAGATGTAAGAATATCGTTGGCTGCCCCGTTGCGTTCACTCTCGAAGGAGGTGGTGTGGTGGAGTTGATAAGAGTTGGTGGATTCAGATTTTTTTACAATGAGGTATTTTAAGCTCTTCCTAAAATATAAATTTTACTTATATAATGTATCTCTTGATATCGGTATTGCAAAAGGTGTTTCCTTTTGATGTATTTGATGTGAGATGACAAAACTATTTCCTAAAATGTTTCAATTAAGTTCATGAAAGCTTGTTAGTATTCTCCCTTAAATGAAATATATAAGCTTACTAATCTTAGTAATAGGATTTAGAATTTCACACCATGCAAATGACTAAGCTCAATTGAGATAGTGTAGATTTTTATCAAAATTCCTGGTTTTTATAGTGGGTTATTGTAAAAGCAATGAATTTGCATGATCCCATATGCCTGAAGATACAAATTCGATTTGATAAATTTAAAAACTTTGGATTAATTTTTTTAGACAATATTTTTTTTTCATTAAAGTTTATTACGTATTTCATTCATTTGAAAAAAGATGAAAAACATATTTTTTTTTTAATCTCTAAAGTGCTTCTTAGCTACTTTTAAAACAGCAACTTTTAGCTCCAGTATCCTGAAATGTATATAACCTATTTATACAGCGAAATATTACACAATTTCTAAATTATATTTATCGTACCTAGAATCAACTACTTATTTGATTACTTTATGAGTGGCCGATGCAATTCATGAAAAGCCTTAATCATTTAAATATATGATGGATATCTCAAAAATTCTGTTTTCCATTGAATTCTTTAAATGCTTTAATTTCCATTCAGTCATAATGCCTCCGGTCATTGTGACGGAAACGAAGCCTGATGTGTCTCGGAGACGCAGACGTTAATTTTTACACAACATAGGGGATAATATTAACTTTTGGAATTTTGTAATATACTAAATTTTATTCTTTAGCAATGATTTCATTAAGTATTTTTCTTCTTTTAAGGTGATTAATATTTATCAAAATCCACCTGTTCACTAGTAGTTATTACTTCAAATTAGTGTGAAAATATTTTTCCTTAAAAATGCCCATTGCTCTTCACAGATATCCCAGTCCAAAAGAACAGACGGAAGTAAGGTACCCGCCTAATTGCCTATAATCTTCCTTCCTGCTTTCTATCCCTTTCATTAAAAAAAACAATTACTCTTGTTTTCAAAAAAACAAGAGAAGCGATCTCTGCTCCTGAAAACACCCTCAGCCCAATTCCTCCTTCCTCCTGCTTTCGGTTAATGCCATATTGACGACGCTGGGATGAATTAGTGGGAGCAAAGGGGAGGCAAGGAAAGAGAAGGGGTGGGAGGCGGGGGTAGGGGTGGAGCCGGCGTGACGTAAGGGGAGTTAGAGACATAAAAGGGGGATTAGAAGGGTGTGAAAGAAGATTGGGAAGAGGCGGGTCGTCCCGAAAGAGGGTGGAGAGAGGGAAGAGATAGAATGAGGGAGGGGGTGGGTGGGTTTGTATGAAACACCTTTCAGTTCGACCAAGCCCCATTTTCCCCATTCGGTCAGGCGCTGCAAATGAGCGGCTCACCATGCCCGCCGTCACCTTGGTGGTGTCACTAGGATTTCCGCAACGCTCATCACCTTCTGGATAGCGCGGGGATTATGCCCCGGGTGGTTTTTCACCCCCCCTCTCGGTTCCCGTCCAAATCCGCCCCTCGCGAAGAATTTTCTCCTGCAGCCCGATACCCATGGCGCCCGTCTTAATTTCAAATTCCCAGCCTCCCATCTCTCCCTCTCCGTCCCTCCTCCCTCCATTGCTGCGGATTAAAAACGGATGGATTTAGGATGAAACGGCGTAGTGTAGTGGGTAAACGCTGGGTAATTGCGCCTTTACCGACTCCCACTGCTTCAACCTTCTGCTACCGGCAATCTTCACGTTCCATTCGCTAGCCCACGTCGTCCCCAATATGTTTCCCACGTTTTCACGTTCATTTCAGAACCCAATCCCATTCGCCCGGCTGCCTTTTCAGACTCCCTCACGACGCTCTTCGAATGGGATCTCTTTTGGAATTGCAGAGCGGGGAAGAGGATGCTGAAAACTCTCTCTCCCTCTCTCCATCTCTATCCTCCCTCCGCTCTCGCATCTGCCCTTCCTCTGTGCGTGATCTGGTTCATGTTCCAATGTCCCACCTTGCCATTCACTTCGTAAGGTCTCCACTTAGGGGATCGTCCAAATTTGAATATATCAACCTCCATTCATTTTTTTTCGAACGCTAAATAGAGGAATGATGAAAAGACGTGGTGAAATGGATCGCAGTCATCGATGATTTTCACTGTTAATTTATGCGTAAGGAATTGGTTTAAAATAGATGAACCCTACTCAGTTACTTGGCCACGTTTTTCATTATTAAAAATCTTTTAAATGGGATTTATTAGAATTTGGCTTGGGAAGTTTTTAAACCTTCATGATATTATGAAACATTGTTGGTAGAGTAAGAACATTTTCAAGTATTTTTTTCTTTGGTATAAGTACTCAAACTTCCTGAAAATAATATCTGGATCCGTCCATAAGCTGTTGCACATATACCTCTCTAGTCGAGGTATTGGAAATGCATTACTTAACTCTATTTATGTCATTACCAGGGAGTATTGTCTCCTTCATCTCCTTTACTACCCCAATTCGCAGCGTGAAGAGAGACCTTTCTCCAGCAATTTTTTTTACCCGTAATATGGTATATAATGCTATTCATCCGGAATAAATTCTCTAAAGTCTGTCTTTGTTCTGAGAAATCGTATAGCTCTTTCAGATTTATTCCGTTTTTCCACTTCGTAAATTTTTGCATAAAAATTTACCAATTGTATTTTCCTTGTGCTTCTGCAACTTACATTTCTGTTTCATCTACTAGGTAGCATTGTTATCTAATTCAGTTTCCAGCTTTTCAATTTTATATTTCACCCCGCAAGGTAGAGGTTGAACACAACCAAGGTCAAAGTTTTCTAAATAAAGGACATAATTTATTTTTCTTTTATCCATACCTCTCAACGTTTTAAAAGCATTCACTTTGGTATTAGTGATCTGTAATCAACATTGAATGACCTCTGAATTCCAACAGTTTAGTTTGAAATTTTGCGAAGTGATGAGTGGCTTTCCTTCTTACCTAATTAAACTTCTACATCTACATAATACCCTGCAAGCCGCCGCAAAGGCGTGTGGCA
>LYUA01000201.1:635125-645433 GCA_002093875.1 Calopteryx splendens | reverse complement strand
TAGGAGTGTGTCCATCAGAAACCTACCTTAACCGGTAGATTACTATTAATAATGAGACTTATCCGAAGCTTTTACAAGAGTATGACTGCACAGATAAGAGTAGAGGATTCAGAAATATGGTTAGGAAAAATAGGAAAGTGGTTGTCCATTGTCTCTCGTGCAACTCAAATTATATGTGGAAGAAATGGTAAGTGAGGCACAGGAAGAACTTGAGATAGTAAGAATGATCGAGCTTATGTTGGTCAGTTGGTCAAGGTGTTGCAATCATTGATCAACGCATTACAAAATCAGTCTCATAAGTGTAAGGAGAGAAAAACATAAAATTCAACGAAGGTAATGAGATTCTCAAGAAATGAGAAGGCTAAGATAAACATTAACATTCGGGGTTTAAACTAGAGCAGATAGAGGCTTTTGAGATGTGGCTGAGCAGGATGGAAATAGTGAAATAGACGGAAAGGGGAACGAGCGAAGAAGTTCTGAGTATAGTAGGGGGGGAGATTCGGAGGAATTGAAAGAAGGCAGTAAGAGTGGATGCAGGGCATACTCAGCGGCAAAGGATTTTTGAAGGCAGTTTTGGTAGAAGCGAGGCAGAGAGGGGGAAATATTAGGCATTTTCAACGGAATGAAGGCGGCCAGGATGTAGGTGGAGTTAAAGAAAGACTTCTTGTAGTATAGGGTGTTATGATTTTTATGTTGTGTTCTCCTTATAGCAATGGTATCCATTGAAAACCTACCCTAACGTGTAGGCTATCGTAAATCATTTCAATTTTTGGATGAAACGTGAAATAAAATTAAATAATTTAATTTTATATTATTAAATTCAGTAAAAGGAACATGAAGCCCAAACTCAAGTGAAGGCAATAGGTTTTAGAGGAAGAAATTTTATATGCAGATAAAGTTTGCTTTTTTGCCTCCTTGTGCTACTATTTACTCCATAATAAAATAAAGTGGTGCATTTTTCTCTAATTGTCCTATTAGTAGAGCTGGTGTGGTGCATTGAAGCAAGTTTGGTTTGGTAGAATAGGGTTTTCAATATTTTTTGTAGTTTCAAGCAGAATATCTTTTAATATGTAAAAATGTTGTCATAGCATTGTGAAATTCTTAAAACAAATGCGTAGTTATGCAATATAATATTCCGATCAGGTATGTTTCCTTCAGCTAGGCAATAGATCTGCTATTTATCAGTGTCCATGACGTATAAAGCGAAATATTTATTTTCCTTATTCTGTATTCTCTTTGGATGTTCAGGTGTGACCTTTCTTTAGTGGCAGGCATTTGATCTCTCGTATATTTTCATTCAGTCGGTTATTTGCTTATGTAAAAACGTTTGCTTACGAACTGCTGGTAAAACGGTTGAATTTACCGGTATTTTATTGATTCATCTGATGCTGTAACGGGACGGGGATGGTTATTATTGCCGGATATGACAAGGTAGGACTAATTAAGGCCGTTTTCTCTTGCCTCCTGATATGTGGAACGTGCGCTAATTATTAGTTTCTCTTCCCTACTCTATCAAGCAGTTTGGAGCCCCGGTAGCCCCTAATTCTTGGGACTCTCTCCCCGCAGCCATAATAACCTTTCATGTACTGAGATAACAGGGAAGCAAAAACGAAAACAACCGGCCGATCTTTTGCGTCGTTCTAAACATGTTCTGGCATAAATAAAATGTTCTCTTATTTAATTATAAAATATCCTTGATTTTATTCATTCCCAAATTTTACCTTGTGAAAGTATTTCACTGAATTTTACAATGAGGCACCTAGGATAGGTTCTGGTGTTATTTTCCAAGCGTTAAAATTCTAAATCTAAGTCTGCAAAAAATTTGATCATAGATTAATTTCACATTATTCTTATACCAGTTGGAGTTAAAATTTTTAGTATAAACTTTCTGATGGAATTAGATGGTAAATTTTTAGTAGTGGTATAATTTACTTACTATTAAACATAGTGCTGACGAAAAAGGGTGTAGAGTAAACTTCAAAGGATTAAAGCAAATATTAAAGTAAAGAAGAATGAATCACTAATTCCGGAAGTGTTTTGAAAATAGGAAAAGTAATAACGACATTAAGAGAAATATTTAATTAGGTAAAAAGCTTATACAAAGAGGAGGGCGTTGATGACAGGCTAAAAGGCTGAAGAAAAGACTAGTTGACATGTTGATATGGGGTGTTAGTTTTGTAGAAACGTGGTCGTTGAGGAAGAGGACAGGTTTATGTAGGAAGCTTAAGTAGGAATGAAAAGCAAGTTTAACAACCTTAAGTAAGAATGTAAAGGAAATTATACTGAAAGCTATTTGATATGCTAATGATGTTTCCCACCTACGATAATTCCTATCTCAAGTCTTTTCCATGTCTGTCTTACTATTTCCTCCCCGTATGTGGTAAATAGCCAGGGTGATAACGGTCTGTCTTACCCACGGCCTACTCCTACCCACCCTGCTTCTCCATTCGTTACCCTCACCTATGCAGGATTCGGGTTCCTCTAATCCCTCCAGTCTACTCCTTTCTTCTTCGATACATTCCTCATTTGTTTCCATCCAATCCAATTTACTCCGTCTTCGCCTTCTCGAAATTCATGACGCAAACAAATAAATCCTGGTTTAATTCTTTATTTCTTTCTATCAGTGACCTCATTGCAACTATGGTATCACCCGTACCCATACCCTCTAACCATAATGTGAAACCACTTATTAATTACTCTGTGAAACCACTTATTAATAATCGTTTGCTCTCTTCAACATCCTCCAATAAATGATTCTTCTATCCTTGATGATAAAATATTATGTCCTGCGAGCTAAATAAAACTTATTGTTCATTAGTCCTCTCGTATTGTTGCATTTTTCTTTTTTAGGGATGGAATTATTGCTGATAAAACGAAATCTTTTGGGCAAATTCCTCCTTCATTAATTCTAAGAATGAACCCATGAAAACTATTCATTCGACGTTTTACTATATCGTTTTCATAGTTCGGAAGGGATGTTAGCTTCCTGCCTTAGTCTTACTTTACTTCCATGTATTCTGCACTCGCAATTTAAGTATGTATGATCCTAAGCTATTTGTGGACTTATTGGCCTATTCTTCTTAACCGATAGTTCTTCTATGTATTCTGATTCTCTTTTATTTCGATATCACCTTCCTGTCATGTCCCTAATGATATATGCAGGACTTTTTCTTTCTGACTTACCGACAGTACTTTTTTGATCAGTTCGGCCATTTCATTCTGTATCAATAACATATCTATATTCTTATGCTACTTCTTCTACCATGTTTATTTTGAAATAATAGTTTGTCATCGAAGTTTGTCATTAAGATCTTTGTACTTTCTTCTTCCTAACTCTGTGTTCAATTTATTCCTATTCCTTCTCTCGTTTTATTTTCCTGATCGTCTCTTCTGTGATCATAGCTTCCTCATTATTTGTCTATTTACGGGACCTTCTGTTTTATTATTCCTTTTCAAAGAAACTGCGAATTATTATTCCTTCTTCAAAATATATCCAGCTTTCTTATACTGCACTCATCTCTTTCTCCTCACCTAGTATTTTTTCCACTGGTTTCTGGTATTTCTTTCTTTTTCTACTGGTAACAGATTCAACGTTCCATTTCCTCCTCCGTCTTACTCTTTCTATCCTCTTGAATTTTACAATGCACTTCACGAGCACTAACGTATGGTGTTAGTCCGCATCCACATCTAGGAAGCTGTGCGAATTAAATGCTGTTCCTAAATCTATGTTTATCCATTGTATAATCTAGTTGATGTCTCCCAGTGTCTCCCGGCCTTTGCATGTTAACATATTTCTAAGCTGGAGTTTATACCAGGGGTTAGTTATAATTAAGCCATTCCTCATTCAGAACTATTTTCTCCCCGCAGTCGTTTTCTCTTGCCCACACTACCCCACGACACTAACATACCTTCCTCCGCCCACAACCGCGATCCAAATCCCTCATCGCTACCACCTGCTCATTAAAATATTTTCTCTAGTTGGTCGTATCCACTACCTCCGTCATCCTATCTGTGACTACTCGGCGACATTTAAACCTCAGTAAGAACCCAGTTCATTGTCTCTACTTTTATTTGTACGAATAGTATTTTATTATTCACCTGTTCTATGTTTGCTACTCTTCTTCCCACCTTTTTATTTAATACTACTGCTACCCCTTGCTGGCTCTCTTTCCCTTCAGTGTATATTACTCTATTACTATCCTTCAAAAATCCTTATTTTCCTTCCATCTAACTTCGCATAAACCTTGCAGGTTAATGCTCCCTCTCTCCATTTCCAAATTTATATTTTATGATTTTTATGTCCGTGGCATCGTCCTCTTAGTCTTATTCTAGCTGTTGCGTTTCGTTTCTGGATCTTCTTTTCTGCTTCTGAAAATTCCGCTGCGCAAGAATTTAGAATATCAACGACTGTAAAGCCCTTGCCTCTCCCTCTACCGGACATGATGCCCACCACTCTAGGATAATTCCTATAGTTCCCGGGCTTCATGTATGTACGAATGTGCCTGGAAAATACTTTCGATGTATTATCAAAATCTCAAAATTATCAATTCATGTAAAATTGTTCTTCTTATATATTTATGGGGGTAATTTATCAATATTTATGAACTTATTTATTATAAATGCTGAAAAATACTTGAAAACGCCAAGGAATATAATAATATAGAGGATATCAATATTCATAAGAAAATTAGATGAAAGAAAATTATTTTTAGAAGTATTTTAAATTCTTATCAGTAGTTGTCACTAATTATTGTAATCATTTGAGAAAACTCATTTCTTTAGAATTTTTGTCTTAGCAATAATAATTTCCCTATTCTTAGCTATATTTCTTTATTTATGCTATCCCTTTTCTCATTATAATTTCAGGAATATACTCTAGGAAAAACATTGATATTGCCGACGCATTACCTAAGTTTCGTCGTAATGTTTCCGAAAAATGATAATAATAAAAAAACATGATGTTGAAGGTAGACCTTTGGTCCAAAATAGATACTCAAGTTCCATCATTTTTCTTCTAAGGCTCACATTTTTAATAGCAATGGCGATACACGTGCGATAATTGTTGTTCAATTTTTTCTAACAGGTTTGATGGTGATTTAACGATAAATTATTTAAAATGGTTTATTGTATCACAACAAAAATCTACGCCCCTTAAAGAAGTATATCTAAGTGAAAATGAAAGGGAGTATGGGAAGAGGCACATTTTTTTAGTTTCAAAAATATCTGAAATCTGGGGTTGTGTGCTCAAGGATTGGAGTTCAAAACTGTAGTTTTGGGAGTCCAGACACTTCCAATCCACTGCCCCTTCTCCTGGCGTTCAAGTTTCCTCCCACAAATCGCCGTAATTTGTAGCCGTTAGTACGTTCTCCCATGCTCTGCCACTCTAATTACCCCCGTCAGTCCTTCTCCCCCACTAAAAGGCAGTAATTCGATCTTCGGGACGCGCCGCCAGCCCTCAGAGAATCACTCCCATCATCTCGCCCTTGTATTCCACCCTCAAATATTTCTGCTCCACTCCTTCATTCCTCGCGCCCTTCCTTCTCCGATGAACTCATCTAACACTCCTCTTCCTCAGCCCTATCTCCGTCTCACCTAGCCACTTAAATTCATCGATCTTTGCTTGTGGCACTTATGAAGCAGCTCTTGGCTCAAAGTTGCTGGGCTGAGCGTGGAGAATCGAACTAATTCGTTGCTTATTTGAGTTCCTGATACGTGGGGGCCTTAGCCTTAATCGAGTAATCTTGGGCGTGTCCTAACTGTGTGTTCCGCTTCAATTCTGATTCATTGTTTAATGACCCATCGTTATGTATACACGCCAAGGAAGATTGATAGCGGCTTTTAGTGTCACGAAATATTCCCTCACCCCCCCCCCCCTCTCCTTTCGATTGGTTGCGATGGGATCAAATTTTCAGGGAGATCGTTAATCTGAAAGATGTGATTTTCACATAAAATGTGCTCCCAACAAAACAGCCCTCGATTTGGTGACTCCCTTGCAATAGCCATTTAACATTTCTACGTTAATTTTGGCATTCAAATCCATTTAATAAAAAGGAAATACTTCCTTATGTGAAAAATGATTAATACAAAAATGTTTCAATTAAATTAAGAAATATATTAGTTTGCTGGCCTTAAAATTATTCAATTAATAAAATATGCGAACGGATTAATATATGAAATTACTGATTACTCTGTAGCATTGCAAGTGATTATTGAGTCATGGTATCTCCACTTCATGCCTGTAAAATCTAAATTTTGAGGTAAGCTTTCCACAAGCAACAGGAATGTGCTCTGCACTAAGCATGTACATTCCTATACACGTAAGTATTCAGTTGGTCATATAATGAATTTTTTCTCAAAAGTTTATGCTCACATTATATCGTATTCAGAAGTTCATTTGCCTGAGCTGAGAGGTCCTATGGCTATATCCTGGACATGAAATTCATGGTTCTGCAGCCGATCCTGACACGAACTATCGAATGATAAATCTTCAATAGAACAAAGTGGATGTTTCGCAACAGAGGCAGTTGAAATCATCCTTCGCTGTTATGTGCAACGCGGCTCGTTTATCCCTCGGATCTAAACGCGTGTATCGCTTCCTTTCAGCCCTCATCATTCTGACGCAATTAGCGCCGACGTTTGCGCACACGGTCACATACAACACTTATCTCCTGCTGTCGACTAGAGGGAAGTCGGGTGTTCCCTTCCGATGGGTGGCATTCTAGTCCTACAATTTACTTCAAAATTCCTGGTGTCCTTGGCAACAGGGCCGATGGGGTCAGAAGCCACGTAGAGGGCTGAGTGGGTCAGCTCATTCTTGCGTACATCAGGTATTTCTCCCCATGTACACCCTCCCCATCATGAAAACCTTATATCCCTGCGACCATAGGTCATCTGCGAGTCCCTCGCATGGCCATCAATCTTCGCAATTAGAGGGTTTGGCACATTTATCTTCCACCTGTCGCTGCTCTCCGCCCAACCTTAGGCTCCGCATCTCATTTTTCATTTGTTCCTTTTTCTTCTATTTCCCCCCTCCCTTTGTGCTCTTATCAGGGAGTTATGCAATGTTTAGACATTCACAAATAGCGCCTAATTTACGCAAGTTATCGCATCATCGTGTAATGCTATGTCTTAACATATCATTGAGATGAGATTAGATTCGTGATTGTAACGTCGCGTATTGGATAGTCCCGTCAAAAATCACATGTTATGATTTTCGATCCCACACTCTACTCCAGACTGCTCTATATTGATGATTTTATGATACCTATTTAATAATTTGTATGCTTCAAAGAATTTCGGTGATAATATCTATCTCACTATCGATTAATGTCTATCGCACCATGGGATTATAATTTCTTTGAACCATCACTTAAATTTCTGACGAATGTCTTGGAATGTTAATGCATTGACGGTTTAGTAGCCCATGAAAAAGGCGGCAATATAAGAATGAAGTTTTTGGAAGCTAAATCACTTATCATAAAAGTGGAAATAGAGATCTGAATTTATAATTTAAATCTCAATTAGCCGATAAAGTACATTTCTACCAGGTTAGTATCTGTTTCAGTATACCTATAGTACCATTGATAAGGAGAAAAATACCAAGTATCGTATGGCGATGAGCCGTTGCTGAAAATTTCCTCACAGTGATTTTAAAATGAGCCTCAGACGCAGCGGTTTTTATTTTGTCCGCGTTTGCGTAAGTATCATTTTTACCCTCATATACGGCTATCAATTCGAACAAAAATTATGGTAATAATAAATGAGCTTAATCTCACTGTAGGGCTTGTCCGATCCACGTCGTTAGGAAAGGTTTTAGAGGAAACTATGTTTTCCGTGTTTTTCCACTTTCCGTCGCTTCCAATGCTTAGCCCAAAAAAATGATGGTAAAAATTACAATATTGTAACTATAAAGTTTCTGGAAAATGTACCATAAGATGGCAATGAAATTTGTTTTGCAAAAGTTTTAGGTCAGAGTTGATTAACTATATTTGGCACATTAAATTAAATGTAGCCACTTAGAAACTAAACCAAGGCTTTAGGGAAAAATCAAATATTTCTGTAGTCAGATAATTTGTAACAAATAAGGAAAAACTACGTTGGACGGGTTTCTTTTATAAGTGTGTGGTTCAATTACAAGCGGGTGAAAGTTTCTTTAATACTGTACCTAACAATAAGTGTAACCTGGAGTTATCAGGTTTTCATCATCTGAAAGTCTTAAATGATATAACATTCTCGATTCCAGTAATAAGTTTTTTTATCACGTTTGATACACTCGTCTGGTGCCATGTTAAAGATCTGATTGAGGAACTATTTTCCCTCGGGAATATTTTACTAGACCATATTTTGACCGATGTACCTTTAAAGAGATGTTTAAAAGATAAATTTAGCACAGGTTTAGCCTATTTAGTCGATACGGAAGTAAATTAATTTAAATCCAGCAAACATTACTAGTAGCAAACAATGCTAATCATTTTGTTTGTTCAAACTTAAAGTCAATTTATGCAAACATCCAGTATTGTATTCGAAAGGGCACGGCAGTCAGGTGGGTAGATCGTTCAGCTGCCAACCGGGTGGCTCGGGTTCGATACCGGGTGACGCATTAGGACACCCCCAGCTTCACCCAAGTTGTGAGCCATTTTTTGGAAACCAGGTCATCCTGGAAAATCACAGGTGGTAGAGGGAAAGGAATTCGACCCTATACCCTGATTTGTGGATTGCACATACTGATGGGCTTAGTACTGGGTGAGATCTACCCTCACCTGCCAAATCGACCTGCAGGTGGATTTCTTTGATTGTTTTTTCATATGTTTTGTATAATCATTTTAACCTGTCCTCTGTTCACATAAGCTGCTGAAAATGTCCGTACTCTTGAGGCTTTCATATAATTCGTATCGCTTCCTCGTCTCCTACAAAAACGACCTTCGGGTTGATTACTGTGGTATTAGGTGGTAAATAAATACACACACTGGCACATCGGAAATTTTGTAGGAATAGGGTACCCAACGATGAAGTTTATCTTTGAAGTATGAAGACAATTAATTTTTATATAATCTATTAATGATATTTTAATTTTTCGCCATTGATGTAACAATCAGTGAACAAGTGAACAAGAGGAAGATGACGATAAAAAAGCCCTAAGCCTATTCCTACCACAAAACGAATTCCTCGAAAAATGAATTCCTTTCCCTGCCGTTTCACCCTAAAATAGTGCTCACTTCACTATTCAAAGCTTCACTATATTGTTTAATAACGTCAACCCTTACCCTACGTTCACGGTACCACCTCAATCTTCTGTGAAATCGGAAAGGTACCATAGGACCGGATACCATAATAATTTTTCTCAATATTTGAGTGCAGGTACTATAAATAGCAGTTTCACCTGTTTTTTTACGATTTTCATGGAGGAGGTATGTTTTTCCGGCCTTTGATTGTCTGTTGGTCTTAAATGTACGAAGCGCTAGATGACGATATTGGGGTTAAAATGTAAAGATTGGAACTTATTTCCTATATTCATCCCTGAGTTTCAGAGATGTCAAATAAGCCAATAAAATATTTGCAGTGGAACTACAAAAGTTGCAAAATTTTGCTCCGATTTTTTTTCTCAAATTCTTTTCCATTCTGAGATTTATTTTATCACCGAAAAGATGATCAAGGATACTTAAAAAAACTAAAACCAATAGGCATTTTGTATTTATAAAAATATAATTAGCTTTCTGTATGTTACATTATTCAGGAAATTTTTTCGATGATGCCTGAATACCGTGCGAGTTTTCAACTATTATTGTGTTTAATTGATACATTGTCGGTTGCATGAACGGAGTCGGCACTGTTTTTATGGAAACCTAATAAAGTAATGCATTTGTCATGGATGAAATTTTACGAGCGTTTCATAGATTTTTATGCGGAGTGAATGAATACTCTCACGATAAAACATTGCAAATTACAACGAAAAATATTAATATCACAGTGGGAAAATTATTTTAAAAGGCGCTTACTCGTAGCTTAGGAAAACAGGGCCACCGCTCAACTACCCGAGACGTCGAAGAAATCAACCGTCATTCTATTTCATCGATCTCCCTCCCCTACACCTTTTGCCAGATCTCTTTCTTCTTTTATATGCTCTCGCATTCACACGCGGCCCCATCCTCCCTCTCGCTCTCCGGCTAAAATCTATGGCCAGCTCTCCCGACAGGGATTCTGGCGTTCGAACTTGCGAGTCTGACGTAATAAATGAATTAATCAATCGCTAATCCCTTTAGCGTTTGGACTCTCCATCCGTCTCCTCCCGCCCACAACAGACCTCTGTCT
>LYUA01000201.1:597599-608843 GCA_002093875.1 Calopteryx splendens | reverse complement strand
TGAAATGGGTGGAATGAAGGGCGGCATAAAGTATACAGAAATGAAGAATGGGTTATTGTAGGGGTGTGTCCATCAGAAACCTACCTCATCCGGTGGATTACCATTAATGATAATAATATCCATATGCTCCCTACCGTCGCAATATCCGAACTCGAATGCTGTACTCTTTCATATTTTACACAGAATACCGCGGTTTGTGTAATAAATTCATTATTTTATTCATTTGGTGTGCGTGAAAACTTCATAACTCGTTAAAATGTTTGATAAGAAATGAATTTCTACTGGGATTCCGGCACTTAAAGTTATGTATAATAAAATCGAGAACATCGAACCATTAAAATTACTCATACAAATTAACCCAAATAGTATTAAAAATACGAGTTCATTCTGTATATGTATCGTAAATTCATAATAAATAAAATTAAAATTGAATCCAAATCGAGTGAATTGATGATAATGGATGTATGTGATGTAGGGCATGCGTTATTCCGAGACGTGTATTAGAAAATAAGTTAGCATCCATCTTATCCATCCATTCATGCATCGGAACAATTACCTAGAGATATTAAACGCTCTATCTCAGACAAAAATTAATGTTGACGATTTTTAAAATTAATCCTAATTTAGTATATTTATAATTTTACGCAGTGGAACCAATCCAATATTCATTGTATTAATGCCATACTATCCAATATTCTTAAAACAAATTATTTCCTTGAAAGGTCGGTGGTCTCCATGTGCTAGTAGATAAATACAGTTCAGTCGTGTTGGCAAATAAATATTAGTCAAATCGGGAGAAATTTATGTTATCCTCAATAACTTGCATGCTATGACATATATTATAAAGAAAGAAAAGCATATCGCTCTGTACTTTTTTAATACAGTCCGTTTCAGAACATTTATCGTATATCAATAACACTTAAAGACATTCAGTATTTACCTCTAACGTGACCAACTGTTTGAGGTAAATTTTTGCAAGAATTAATTGTCGTGCGACGTTGCTTTGCGCACAATTAACTCAAGGGTTACAGTTTTCTTATGCAGTAATATTTTTGAAAAATTTTCTCATTTCTGTAGTTTCGACTATTTATGATGATCCGTTTATAAATCTTCTCATTCTCTTTTCGTGTTACTAACCCTGGAATGAAATAGTGTATTGGAATAGTTTGTGAAGAAGTGTATAATTTACTTTCTCTTATGAATGCGTATCCATTCAAGACCATCGGAGATCATTGATGTACAGTCTTGGCTTAGGAAGCACAATTTTGTCCACACGGAATTTTTTAAGTTGCATCTTTTTCTCCACTAGGAAAAAAATAATGATGGCAAGGAGGAGGAGGATAAGGTGCAGTGATTTGGAAACTTAGGAAAATGCTGATTCATCCTTTGGGGAAGAAGTTGGCCTCCCTCTCCCTTTTTTTTTCATCTCCCGAAGCATTTCTCGGAGGGTAGAGAGAGATTGAATTTGTGTCAAAATATGTGATTGCATGCTGTGGAACAAAAATGAAACGGCATCGTTCGGGTCGTCGAAATGTGCAACCGTCTTGATTCGACTCGCCAAAGGGCCCACATTTTTTTCTTCGCTGCGCGGCATCTGCATTCGAGACCTTTGAAGTTTCGCCTTCCTTTTTTTCTTTCTAGTTTCCTTTGGAAGGTTTTACAAGTTAGCTATAATTTCTTTTGCAGTACATGTAATTTAATTTGGATGAAGTTCAACATCTTTTTTATTTTTTAAAGTTTTAAGCTCTTAATATTCATCGTCAATGGTACAAGACGTGCTGAAAGACTATCGTAGGTTCAAGACATTCTTTAGTAGGATTGGTGCCTTCGAATTTGGAATTACTTTTAAGTAGACGCAATAATTATAAAATAAATGTTATCATTGTTGATGAATCGGAAATATTTTAATTGATCGTGTTCATCACTTCTTGATGAGTCGTTAATGGTTTAAGAAGTTTTTCTTTCCAGTTTTAAATCTATTCTCATTTTTTCCCATATCTGATACCTATAAATATGTGTTAAAACTATATAATCTGCCATTTAGATGCATATGTACCTGAAAAGTGCTATCTATCCTTGTGAACTTAACGAATTTATTTTGAAATATGCAATTAATTTGGTCCATCACTGCTTCCTTCTTCCTCTACTTCTAATTTTTATGTCTCTCCAAAATGTTTATTCTCTTTTTACCTCCCCGCCTCTTCTTTACATGCTCCCTACCAAGGAAAATCATATGATTTTCCTTGATACCTCCTCCATCTATTTTTTTCTACTTCGAATGTTGTCAGAATTCATCTACCTAAACAGCTAACGTTATATCCTTCTTCTTACATTCTATGCCGCTTAATTTTTTCAATTATATTCCATTCGATTACATGTCAAAATCTACACTCATCCACTTTTTTGAAAACCGACCTGTTAGCTATGAAAGTTTATAAGCTCTTAATTCAATTTTTTTTATTACCGATATTATTTACTAATATTTCTCTTGCTATTTGTAGCAATGTATACAGTAATATTTTTCTTCCTAGATTTGGCCACAAGTATTTGAGATTTGGTTCTAATAATCGCCAGCTTGAACTAAATAATATGAACTGGTATGTAAAGACACACTTAATATCAATTACCAATGGGTAATTTGAATCGGCTTCTTTATGGTACCTGAATTGCCCACCGGGGTTAAATTCTTCCTTCCCATTTCTTAGCAGGCCGGAGAAGGTGCGTGTACTCGGATATGTATTGTAGACTCATTTCCTCTTTGTGAGCCGCTAGTTACTTTAAAGAAGAGAAGTCGACATGTTGATTAGAATTAGGGGATAGTTTTTTAGATAGATTTTCCACGTCATAATACGTAGGTTTTTATTTATCCCCATTGAACTGACCCATCCATTAATGTTTCCATACATATTGTTTGTTTTGTGTTTACAAGTTTGGAAATATACTTTTCACCTCAATTAGTCTTTAATGTCATCCTCGCTCTCGGTATTGAGAACTATTTTATTCGTGAACCATAAAAATATATAAGTGCTTTTCTTACTCTCATAAAAAGCTTAATATCCACTTGCGTTTTATTTACTTGTGGATAAACATAGTACATTTCTATTCAGCTCATTGTCAGAATAGTAAAGTTGAATGTTCCGTATTAGTCAAGTATGGACTCATGGAAGTAGACAGTGAAGTATAATTAATTTCAATTAAAAATTTCCTTGCATGTCTGTATAAGACGTAATAAACCAGTCCCAAATGTATTCGTCAAATTGTGAAAAATGCGGAGGTAATTTCGGATTTTTTATTCATTAAATATTTTATTAGAGAATTAGTCTAAGTGATTTATTCATAATTGCAGTTTATACTTCTTAATAGTTTTTCCTCTACCATGAACATGTGAGTGGTTGATATCTGCAAATTAAATACATCATATTATCGTTTTTCACTTACTTGTTGAAGAATATGAACATAATAGAAGGTTAACGGCCTTTAAATTCTTACTAGGGAGTGTAATTTCTGGATGAAACCAGTGATGCAGAACTTTAAATAGATATTCATTTAATGTTTAGAATTTTAACATTCATTTTTGGTAATCTTATATGCTTTGTATGTAAATAATGTTATGGTATCCTCATTAGCATTGTTACTACTATGTTACGAGTTTGCAATAATTTTATAAGCTACGTTTAGTTTGCAATAATTCCTAGAAAATGAGCTCCGTAATGCATTTGCAATTAGACGTTATACCTTGGGTGCGCAACCGTTTGTGTGTACCCCTTACGGTTGTGCTCCCAAGAGCGGAGGAAATTTGATTGTAGCCTTCCTATTTTAAAAACACCTTTTACCTGGAATGTTTATCGACCCTCATGTTAAATAAGAGCAATGAAGGATCTCAAGTCCTCCACACTAAATAAGAGCTGCTTCCCGTAGTTAATAAGTTAGGCTTTGTACTTGTTCACGTGCCATGCTCTCAAGGATGACGCAGGCTTCCCCATTGTGTCCGGGCTAGAGCATTGAGATGTCTAGGATGCCAAGTGAGGAGCGGGGAGTTAAAAGAGGGCCATTACAGTTCCCCTCAGTCCCCTCCTGCTTTGCTTCCCTTTCACCCCTCCGCCATCCACCGCTGCTCTCTGCAGCCAGCGCTATCCACGGCTCGCCTCGCACACGATCTTGTCTCCACCCTGTGCATGAAATATGCCTCCCAGCCGTACCTCTCTATGCATTCTCCACCGCTCCCACCAAGCTCTCTCTCTCTCTCTCTCTCGTTGTCGACTTCGTGGACCGTAGGCTCTGTGCCGTCCCCCCTCTTCCCACCCAACCTCTGAGCAAACGATCAATCTACATCTAGAAAATATAACAGAGGCCTGGCTCAGCGGGAAATCCACGAAGTGATGTTACCAAGCCTATCAGATGTAATGCAATAAAGTGGATCCCCTCCCTCCCCCTCGTATTCCACTCTCTGCTCCTTTAGCATGCAATGACCCAAATTACCGGTCACTATCCCTCTTTGAGTCTTTTAACTTCTTCTCGCAGCGCAGCCTCACAGTGTTTTGGTCGCTATTATGACAGACTTTCTTATGCACGACCGTTCGTTTTTCGACCCCTTTATCTAGTCACAATTTATTCTCACCAAATATATTGCCTTGGTCTTGGGCTAAACTATTGGAAAAATCAAACGTAATATCATGGCGATATGTCACGTTACCACGCATGCGGAATTAATGCTTTGTTGTTATGGAACTGTTTCACTCGGTTTCAACTAAGTGTTACGAGATATCCCTCGTAGGACCTTGAAAGTAATTAAATATGTGAAAAAAAATAAAAATAGAAGTGATAAAAGTGAGCAGAAAACAAGAAGTAAATTACTCGACTAGCCTAAATATTTTACTCCTTAAAATGTTTTCATGGTCATTATGTGTAGATAAACTGTAAATCTAAAGGTTAAGTAAGTATCGCTTTCTAAGGCCCCGTTCGTGGAAATCTATAATATTTATACGCAATAAAGATAATATCTTTGTAATAATATTCCGTGAGATAAAGTAAAATTAAAGTTCAGAAGGAGTTACCATCATTTAAACCTAGAATAGATGACTGCATACTGTGTTCAAAGGGGTCAGGGCTCTTTTAATCGATAACTGGAATTGTTACTCCATGCCGCGTCTCAATTTCAGTTACCCGCGATGAAAGAGGATTCCAGTGATGTTTTCCTCCCATCCTGGATTCATTATTAGTAGGGAATTGTACCGTGGGTATTTTATGTCATTCGACAGATTTATCTCCTATACCTTATTGCCGTAAATGGGTTAACTTCAGCCCTGAGTTTCCACTCAAAGTTAAGTACAATTGATCTGTATCGATCAAACATTATAGTTATCTATGTGCCTATATTTAACTGAACCCCGATCTGCAAAATTTACGATCTGCTGATTCAGTGTCGTGGTTTTAATTTACAGATCACGCTATACTCGTTCCCTATTCTCGGCTGATCGTTGTTTCAACTCTCCTCGTCCCAGTTTACCCATTTTCAGTTCGTTCTTCAGTCTTTCCTATGAGTCCTTTGAGTATGTGTTTCAAACTTTGAGTATATCTGAATTCAAAACGCATCCAATAGAGTATCCGACGAGCAGCTAGAAAATCTTTGATTCTAGTTATGTTCTCACC
This sequence comes from Calopteryx splendens, assembly GCA_002093875.1. Classification (NCBI taxonomy): domain Eukaryota; kingdom Metazoa; phylum Arthropoda; class Insecta; order Odonata; family Calopterygidae; genus Calopteryx; species Calopteryx splendens. The sequence continues at coordinate 603,194 of LYUA01000201.1, read as the reverse complement.
GATGAGACTTTTATCACAATATACTTCCTGTCCTTGCCTGGAGTTTTAACTCCCATGCAGTCACGTCCACCGTATTGAAAACTCACTATAAATTATTCATTTTATCATTTTTAATTACGCTTCACACCTTCCCTCCCCTAATAGATCTTTTTCCGTATCCGTAGGTACTTACATATTGGTAAATCGCCGGCTTATGTGGCGGCAGGCTAACGTCCTTGCCTGTCAAGCCAAAGGTCGCGGGTTCGTTCCCCCCCCAGGGGGGTTTCCATCACCTAGGACTTGGGTGATTGTTCCCGTTATGTTTATAGTCTTATTAAATGGCTATAAATTTGACTTTTCAGTGAAATGGTAAATGAAAAAAATGCAATACCAACTAGTTAATTTCATCACAACTAAAGTGGGATTACTAGTGCACTGTATAAACATTGTTAGTGCTATCTTCAAAAATAATCTAGCCAGGAATTGGCATGTATTTACGAAACTTTGTCACTGTGACTATTTTATAGATAAAATATGTATTAGTGTATTACGATTTAATTTTTCGCCTATTTAGTGGCCTTCATTTTTTCCAATCCTCACCCTCTCCCTCTCTATTGTAATTTTTCTTCGTCGTCAAACTTCACACAAGGAAACTACCGTTTTATTTCCTACGATCAGCCTTCCAAGTATGTCTTTTTTTAGGGGGATAACGATGGGAAAACCGAAGGAATAGACATGGTGGAAAAAATTGTCTCCAATTGTTTCCACGCGTGGTGATTTATTTGTTGGTGCATATCACGACATTTTCTCATCGCTTCGTCGCTCTGTCTCTACTTAATGTATATTTTTTCATATAAAAACTCTAACCCACCCACGTCTTCAGCACGAGAGAGAAGGCTTGTACCTTGCTTGGGTCTCGAGATGTGACACGGTCATTAAGGACGTCCTGAATTAACTGCAAAGATGTAACGAGGGACACCTCTATCTCTCTAATGGTCTCCACTCGGAACTATATCACTATATGCCGTCCGCCGTTTCTTTTTTCGATTATGACGCCTTTTTCACGTCTTTTTTTTGTATTTTCTTCGTCATTAGAGCTTTTTTCCGCTTATAATGGTCCCGGGGCAGGACTCATTTGGCCACAAAAAGAAACCTGTGTCCTGGGAAAATAAAACATTATAGAGATGATTCCGTCGTCGTAGGCCATTTGGCCGATAAGATTTTGTAGGGGGTAGCATGTAAAAGATGACGCTCAGAGGAAGAGTGAGATATAGCTGGGTTATATAGGAATTCCCAGTATGTTCAGTCTATAATAATACACATAATGTAGTGCTTCAGCCAGCATGAGAGAAGAAAGTTAAGTGTTTATTCAAATTGTCTCCGACTTTTGCTACTTTTTTGTGGCAAGGGATTTTTTACCAGCTGCATTTAGTTGATATCTTGTAACATCTGGGTCTGGAGGCTTGTGTTACGTGTGACCCTAAAAATATTTCCCGAAATAAAAAGAAAAATATATATTGTACAGTGTATTCAGTAAATAATTGCTTTATATTTACGTAGAATATTGTCCTCTCACAGCGTAGTTTTTATGATTAAATTGGTGTTTATTCGTTGATGGGTGCAGTAACTTCAGTTTTTACGTTGACACTTCTTTGTCATTACCTCGCCTCTCAAACGATGCCTTTCTAGCGAGAATTGAATTATATAGGGCTTAGTGTACAGAGTACCCTCGGTTCTCTATTGCTTATCCTATGATTTCTCTACTTGTGATCATTCTTTTTTTATTGGTCAACAGGCTCCATTTTTATATTTTGAGGATTGTTTGAAGTGTAAAGCACATTTCGTCACTAAACACGTTAAACCACTTATTTACCTTCGTTAAATAGGATTCCGACTGTGGTATTTACTGGTAATTTTTTCATCTTCTCATAAATGAATGCCTAGCTGTTGCCTTTCAGATGTTTTAACTTTAGAATCCAGTTATCTAGGGAATATTTAATATTTTGTGCGTACATCCGTTTAGTGGAAATTTGAATAGTGTTCCTTATTTGCTGTGGAATATCCATCGCTGCTAATATCGCTCGAAAAAACCGCGTTGGTCGGTTTTATTTCTTGACTTTTTCCAGTTAAAACTAATGCACCATTACCTACACCCTGCGTGAGAGAATGAAGTTCAGTATTCATTTAAACTAAGTCTTCAACTAAGTCTTCAAGCGATTCTTTACCAGTTATAATTGGTTGATTATTTGGCTGTAAAATTTTTGTCTGAAGAACCTTGTTAAACATTTGATCTCAAAACCATTACCTGAAAGAAATAACGAGCTCATTGAAACCATTATTGAAGCTGCCAGTGGTGGGTTATGCTGCTATTTTAGGTCTGCGACTTTAGTCGTTGAATGACTGTGCCAGAATGAACGCCTTTCATGGCGTTATGTATACGTGGCGTAAATATTTCGCCATTGAGAGATAACGTGGTGCACGTAGGGGCGATTCAATCCTCAAAATGAAGACTAATTTCGAGTTTCCATGCCTTCACTTTATGTGTTCACTTTTAATTTTTTAAATCATTGGGATTTCTCTGAACTTATCTAAAGTGGAGAGGAACTCACAAAGTAGAAATTGAGGGAAAAATGTAGCGCACTTATTTTTTGGCTGCTCTATCGTCTGTATCAAGATGCGATTTGCTCTTTACAACTCGTGGCCCTTCTCAGGATTTCTCTTTTCGAGCTCAAAAATGTGGTCATTCACGGGTTGGAGTGTGCCCCAGGCCTCGAGGTGTGGAAGTGAGAACCCGGTCTCTCTCTTTCACAGGATAGAGAAACTATCCATTAGTTATTTATGGATTCAAGACCATGTATGTTGTGCCCTCGAAGGCATGAAGATGGAAATATTTAAGATATAAATTAAATTTTATAAGAGGAAAAATGAGTCACGTTTTCTCTTAGCTGAATTATTATTTAGGCTGTTAAAAATACCCAGCGAATGGATTTAAACTTTTATGCTTTAAAATTTGTTTTCAAATCATTCTTTTTTATTCAGAAGAAAATTTTATAATTAATTACGCTTTCTTTTGGTGTAACATGAACTATATTGTTTAAATGTATTAAGTAGCTGACGTTTACTATTTCTGAAATTACACCTAAGATCTCTGGTAAAAGATATTAATTAAAGTAAGTTACTAATGATTGAGGAAGGTAATAAAATATTTTCAGTATATTCTCAATTTAATGCATGTATATAAAGATATTAAATCCAAGAAAAATTATTAACTCTTCTATTTACAAATAGGCATGCTCCGTGTGGGGTGCGTAAAATGAAAATCTAAGAATCGACTTTGACAGGTGCGAATAATTTACCTAACATCTCCCATTCAGTGAAGTGGGTACTGCTCATCTTGTTAAGGTGAATATCCATTCGTGCTGTAGAGCGCTGCCGCTAATGTAATAATATTTATTTTCTAAAAACGTCTCATCTCATTTTTTGGAAAATTTGATTAATTTCAACTCCGCCGTTAATGCTACAACTGTATGCAATTCTTTCTCTGATCAATGATGTAAACGCGTATTTTATTGATCCGGCCCCTCCAAAAGTCGGGATGCCTAGTTATAACATTTTCTCTGGAGGTAAGATTTTTCAGACACACTGAGCAGTGACGAAATGAGAAAAATATCGATAAATGCCCTTTAGGAAATTTACCTCGTTGAGGAACGCTTTGATAATTACCAATTTATTGTGCATATTCCCCATCGGCCATGACAGGAATGAATTTTGACAGGTTATGAGAACCATGCCCCCAGAATGTATGAAACGAGTGACTCATGTCCATTTTGCATTATACCTACTCTGTCGCGGGTTCAGAAATTCAAAGACGCGACTTACTATGGTGGCTTTTACAGAAACAATAATCCTGTATATTACCCAACTCGGCTAGCCTAGTGCCTTCTGTTTTGACGCCTATATTCCTCGACTAGTAATGTATTGCCCTTTGTTTTTTCACTTCTCGTCTTTTGCTATTTATCTTCTTAAATATACAAGTTTATTTCTCTTTACCTTCGAATTTCACCTGAGTTTCCATTTCTACTTGGCTCGTCGTTTATATGTATTTTCTCGCATCAAACGTCATTTACGATGTCCCTGCTTATATATTTTTCATGTCATAACTTGACGAGAATTTAAATCTACGATTTGCTCTCAAAATTATTAATTTAACATAAAACGCGTTCAATTTTATGCTTTTGAAAATTATTTATGCTTTATAATCAAATAAGATGTATTCTAGTCACAAAAAAACTTCAGTAAATTTTCACCACTAAAAGTATTCAATATGGAACTTTTATCCTCTAAATTTGAGTGTTCGTGCTGAAAATATCATATCTTAATAAAATATGAGCCTCATTACAAAAATACTCATGCGGACTTAGATCAATAAGTATATGTGTAGTCTACGGTACATTTTTCCCGAGCAATACAATGCGAGCATCGTTACTTTGAGATGAAACGTAATGGAATTTTCTCTACAAGCGTGTCTCGATTAAGAAATCAACCTGAACGTATGTACGATCGTGTACTTGGCCCTGTCGACGTAATTGCAGTGCTGATTTCTGTTTAAGATTTTCTCGGAACAATGTACGTAGTTCATTAACCCTTTCGCTGCGAGTGACGATATTGTCTCATGTGTTGTATATCCTGCTCTGCGTATGACTAGTATGTCTCGTCTTGATTTTTCTTTGCGTTTTTCGCCTCTCCGCGTATAATTGTAGTGCAGGCGTGTGTGGCAATACAACATATAATAAAAAGTTCGTATTTTATTCACTAGATGAAGTCACGGTCAGTTTCAAATTTTTTTCACATCTTAATTTCGTTTTTATTTTAAGAAATTTCAAAAATCGCCTCGAGTGCGGCACTAAAAGACCACCGCAGCGAGATTTACCTGGTGCTCGCTCTTAATTAAATATGCGGTGATCTCATAAGTCCATGATTTCCGATTTTGAGAGCATGAATTCTCGTAGAAAAGCATGCTCAGGGAGTTGGGTATTTTTCTGCTGCTGTAAAATTACTTTTTCCATTTCATTTTTCATTGTAGGTGCGCTAGTTGCTTCTTGTTTTTTTATGGCTTAGTATACACTCACCTGTTTATGCATATAATTTGGATATCGTTAAGGAATAATATCAGTATGACATGCCCTAAATTTATTTCACGGATAGTGGCTGTAATAAGTTATAAACATATAAATGTAACTCTTTTCCTTGAACGGTGTCAGTTTGGCGAAGATTTGTCATAAAATATCGCAAGGTGTGACTGATGGATTATTAGGTACATAGGCACTCTGTGTGACCATGTATGTTGATTTTTTATTTGGCACTCACGTAATATTATTGTAGCTAAAAAAGGGGCGCGGTAGTCCAGTGGGTAGAGCAGTTGACGGGGGACGCCTCTGGGCACCCTCAGCTTCACCCATTCTCTGTACCATTTTTCGGGTACCAGGTCACCCTGGGCAATCACAGGCGGTACAGGGAAACGAACTGGCCACCCCACCTTTATGTGTGAATGTCACACTTTGTTGGGCTTAGTACTGGGTGAGCTCTACCCTAACCTACCAAACCGACCTTCGGGTT
>LYUA01000201.1:541820-571402 GCA_002093875.1 Calopteryx splendens | reverse complement strand
CAGCTGTAGCAATTGATGCCGATCCACTCGATCTGTGCCATCAGTGCCTACTGGTGAAAATGCTGCCTTTCACCAGGGGTGCGGGTAGTCGTGGTCCTTTTTTCGTTGTCTCATTCCAGAAAATCTGTCTATGAAGAATATTCCCAAAAATGCTTAGGTACACGTGATTTAATTAGATTAAGCATATTTATACTTATTGAATATCATAAATTCCTACGTTATATTTAACGATTTTTTGATTGCCCAAACGATAATACAATTCTCTTCTTCGCCGTAAAGCTGATTGCTAACCGTTTGGATACCAATACATCGCCTTAATTAAAACTCATTTTTTAAAGCATTTTGTGTATGTTTATCTATATTTTGCGTGCATTAAAAAAAATTCCGTATGCAGTTCATATAGTCATAAATTATAAAATGGAATGCGTGTACCCTGGGTGTTATGCTTACTCTGTACCTATTTGATGAGAGTGTTGCGTTCATTAGGGGGTTTCGCTGTTCGTTCCGATGCAGCAAAAAACATCGACTCAATTTTTCTCTTTCACTACAGTCAATTAAGTTAAGAGTTTGTTCAATAGCTTCGGAAACGTTGATTTTAGTATAGGGCGCATGTTTTAATCATAATTTCCTCCGTTATTCCAGTCGTACGTCAGATAAAACTGTGATTGTACTTCGCTGTAGTCGAATTCAGGAGTTCAAGTGTTTTTTAAAGTACACTTCGGGTAACAGGCGTTAAAAACATCAGGTTTTTGTCTTACACATTCGAATTTGGAGGGTAAAAATCAATGAAGGGTGTATTCGACACTATTATCAGGCAATTCTCACATAATCGTCACTGCAATTCGCTGAGGGGAGCATCGTCGAGGGGAGCAGTCCCGTATCATTCCCGTTACTGCATGGAGAAACACCTACGCGCCGACCCGTCACGTTTCACGCCGACTATTCTTTCACCGAATGACCGCCGCGCTAGTGGTCAGACGGCGGTCAGACTACTCATTCCATAGAGAGGTGACGCCATTCTATGGCGAATGGGAAATAACCCGATGGAGTGCCCGTTCGAGGCGTCGAGTCTTTCTGAGGCTGCATAAGGATAGGCAGAGGCGCAGAAAGGTTAGAGTGGGGATTGTATTCCAAGCATGAGGGTGAGTGGGTGTGTGTGCGAGAGAGAGGGAATTGTAAGTTAGAAAGCTAAAATATAAGCAACGTTTCGCTTTGTGCAGGGAAATGCAGGAGGCATAATCAGGAGGCCTTAGGGTGGTGTGAAATGCCTCCTCTATCCGTATCTGTACGTTTGAGTTCTTCTGAAATGCTGCATAGGGTAGAGGACGACAGTGATGCTGAAAAATGGTGCGATGGTGAAGGTGTGAAAAAATAAAAATGAAAGGGAAGTTTGAGAAACGGTATTGAAAAAATATTTTTTTTGTAGTGTAGTGTGTTTATTAGAGTGCTGAATGTACAAGCTATGGATTATGACATTCAGGATCTTGTTCGGGTCTCTGAGATAACGTCAGGTCTTTTTGCCTCTCTGTCGGTTACGAATTCTTCCAAATGTACGCGTTACCGAGTTACGCGGACCTTGCTTTGGTTTGGCATTTGAAAAATAATTTATTTCTTCTGAAACTACCATATCAGATCATTTCATATTAAAATTTACCTCAAAAACAGTCAGTGGCAGTGAGAATTTGAAAAACTTATATTTAAATATAATATAAGATCGTGCCGGATGGAGGACTTTCTTGGCCACATTCACTTCTGTGTTCACTCTTCTAGTGATAATTTTAGCTGTCGATTATGTTAAATTATGTTTAGGTGTCAATTATATTTATTTTTTAACCATTAGTTTTAAAAAGTGTTTGCTCTTATTACTGGCTTTCACCAATTTCGTGATAATTTGAAGGTGGTTTGAAAATGAACTCTTCCTAATTACTCAATGCTCGCACAGCTTCAGCCGACTCTCATTGGTGAAGAGGCGGAGCTGAGGTTGTTAATGACTCAGGAATATCCTCGACTACCATTCAGGTGCTTGCAATCCCCTTCGGTTGAAGGGACCCCTACCGAGATCGTTCATTTTCAATGTATGGCATGGGAAAAATGCAATACATTAGCAGAGATGATTAATAACCAGAAAAGTATAAACTCATTTGTAGTGTATTAATTTTATTTGTTCAATTTCTGGATGATGTACACTAGATTCTTGTTTCTTTCTTCGTGTCCCTTAACTTCCTTCCTCATTTCCATTATTACCCTTTCATTTTTCATTCAAAATTGTTTTCTTTGGATTTGAGATGTCCATTCTGTATATTATCCCTTCATTTTAAACTTCGTTCTTTAGAATATTTATAATTCAACTTGAATTTCCATAGGCTTCTTTAAAATGTGCGTATAGTGAAATACAATTAAGTGCGTGTTGCAAGTGTGGGTATTTAGGAATATATATATTTCGTTTTCTGTCATGTCCCACAGTTATTTTTTTGTTAATTTACGTGAAGTACCTTTTTGCTCAGTTTCCATTAAAGTTGCGAAATACTTGTTTGGTGTTGAAGTAAAATAAATAAATGTGTGCTGAAACAGGTGGGAGAAATCCGAGATCGAGAATGCATTTTGATAGAGCCAACCCAAGAAGATGAAGTCTTCATTGATAAAGAGTATAGTTCAAAGGGTTAGATTACAACCATTTTCCAGTTTGTTTTTTTCCGAATTTTAAATTTCACCTGACCAGACATTCCATTTAAATTTTCAAGAATCGGAACTTCCCCAAGCTTTCCCCTTGTTCCTCTTACTAAGATACCTCTTCTGTCACGGTGGGCCATGCATCTATCCTCGCCGTGGCTTCCTTTAGACTCTCTTTCTTATTCTTATTTTCTTTTTTACAATCGGCGGATGTTCTATAAAAAATACTATTTAGCCAAAAAGGAGAACTTCCCCACCTCACATCCGACCGGTGCCTTTACCCGCTTCCCCAACACACAGATTTTGCCACCTTATTACGTCTCGATACCCCCTTCTTGCGAACACGTTGGACCATTTACTCGACTCACTCTCTTTCACCCTATTTACCTTTCCATCTGCATAAATACTCCTCGGTGTTCTCCTTCCCGATGCCCCTTTGCCCTTCTCCTATGACACAGGCATTCGCCAAACAGACACACACACTTGACCAATCTTGAATCAACTATTATCGGATGCATTTGGTAAAAGTTTGATTTTAAAATAACTCATTCCATGTGGTTGAAGCGTATGATTTTAGGCATACTCTTTTTTAACGCACTAAGGAAGATGTGAAGGAGATGAAAGTTTTTAATATTCTAATAATCGTTGTTATCGCAAATGCTATGTTGAAATATTTTGCATTCACATGCTGTTGTTGACCTCTCATTATATGAATGGTTTCGCTCAATTCTACATTCTCTGTAAAGTGACTTCTTTTATGAGCCCATGGTTTACATATTCACATATCGTAAATTAAAGGCTCACTTTACACGAAAACAATAGTGTAGCTAATAATTTTAAGGAAATAAAGGGTGTGCAATTGGTCATATACCATACGGAGGGGAATAAAAACTTGAACTTTATTTGTGACTTTTAATTAATTTTTTGCTCTCGAATTACTCATTTTGACAATTGTCTGGACCTTGTAATAAATATTTTCCTTGAAACCATTTAATTTTTTAATTATTTGCTTATTTTTATAAAGCTATCGGCTGCGTTATACCTTCGATCATAATATTATAAAGTTAATTTTGTTTATATGAACTTGACCCTTTGCGTTACATCAGTGTGTGGAACCACGTGCTGAAAAGTAGTTAGGAATTTTTCTGCAAATTTATGGTAAATAAAGATTCAATTAACTTTGATAAAATATTATGCTATATTATTAATATTATTATATTATTTTATTTGATGGATATGAGCATCATCATAATTGTTCAAGTGCTTTTTTAATTTTTGGAACACCTGATGTTTTGTGAGTTGAATATTTTTAAAGAGATTTTCGTGCTTTATAGGTGATGAATTGAAACTTTTGACTCAATGAAAACAATTTCGTATACATTTTTACCAATAACAGTCAATAAAACTTGTTTAAAAAAAAAACCTTTACAACCACCGCAACATTCCTCATTGTTATTCATTTATTATCACTTTTAATTGCAACGGTAAATCATTTTAACTAGCCAGTCAAAACTTTTCGGTGGGAATTGCCAACTCTATTGTTGCTATGCAATATTTATTAGTACCTTTAGAGAGACACATTTTGCTTGGGATACAAGCTACTTTATATTGGCAGCCTTTATTGAGATATATTTATATGTGGTAGCCTGGTGGGTGGTGGTGGCGGGCTCCGGGTCAAATCCCAGGTTGTCTTTTGACTAAACTCATTTAAAATCCAAATGATGCAATTTCTTCGTCGCTAGGTCACTTCATGGTAAAACAAACGGTGGCACAGGGATAGTGCTTACCTCAGTTAATGTTCGAAAAATCACACCCTAGAGAGGTAAACTCCACGCCCACGTGTCAATGCCAGTATTCGGTTTGGTTATAATTATAATGGAATTGATTTAATACTACCCTCTATTATTGTTTTATGCTTGGTTTATTATGACTTTAAAGCCTTGTGCTATCTCTTCTAAGTGATGGAATGCGGGGCACAAAAAGAGTTATCTAGAATCGCCCTTAACCCACTTCGTAAGCACAACTGGGTATTATGAAAATATAATCTTAAAATGAATCATTTACCGTAACCAAAACTTTTATCGCTTTCCACACTGTGTCTCCGTCGTTAAGATCAATTAATTAAAGTCGTCTCTAATTTTCAATATCTTTTATTTAATCATTTCACAAAGCCTAGCATAAATATTTCATAAGCATACTTGCCCTTTCTTCACACTGAAATGGCCCTGCTTATAACCATTGATGAGGACTGGAAAACTTGATGTATCAGGAATATTTCCGCAAGAAGATATTTTTCGTTGAATCAATCACCATTACTTTTTGGAATTGTACAAAACTGGACATGATACGGTAATTTGTATCATTTAAACAGCTTTCATGATCAGAAATTTCATGCTGAAAGTAACAAAACTAATATTCTTCATGTTTACTTATTTTTCGGTGCATAGACAAATAATTTAATTAAAACGTTTGATGAATCGTGTCATTACTTAGAATGTATAACACTTTATGCATAGAAGGCGTTATTTTATTTATTAATAGATTTTTAATATTAATATGATTATCTATGATAAATGCACGTATGTCCATCTCTATCAAATGTAAGGATAGAAAATTAGATAATTGTAGGTATCTTGGCTATTATTTATGATCAATATTAAATTGATCCTTCCCCATACATTTTTATAGATATGTCCTTAGACTGTTCACGTTCATCTATTTTAGATCTATTTAGCTACTTTACGTTCTTATAAAAAGTATGAATCTTACAAAGTTTTTGTTTTAAGGTAGTATTGATGCTTTGATTTTTTAAAAATCCAGTCCTTGATGAAAGAAAAATATTTTGTAGTGATATCTGTAAAATAAAGACTCAAAATGTATCCACAAAATCATTTTCTCTCCAATCTTAAGCTATTGATTCGTATGTTATGCGCTTTCCAAATCCTCAATGCAGCAATTCGCAATGGAACAAGTCACTCATTTCAAACGAAACGTTTTGTCAGGGATTATTCAATAGTCTCAAAAATCAATGCTCAAAATTAATTTATTTCAATCTTGAAACTATTCTTGTACGTCCTGAGTTGTTTAAGTGAGCGCTAGAGTAACTGGAAATGAAACTGGATACTTCGGAAACTGTCCTTCGTCACCGGCTGTCTCCTCAAATTCAGCAGCCCCACCTTTTGGACGCCAAGGCACAATAACCGCAGGATTCTTGAGCCTCCGTCGCTGAGCTGGGATTCATCCCAACTCCGTCGCTTTTAAGGGGACATAAATTAAGGCCCCGAAACACAAACACGCAACAACCACCCGATATCAAAGGGATACATGCATCCCATCCCATCGGAACACCCTCCAATCTTCGTACCCACTAACACTCAACCGTCGCCGTCATCTCCTCGGCCTTAGCCAACCCAGATATGGGGGTGGCACGAGATTGCCTTCGGTAGATGTGGCCACATGCCCCTTGCAGTTTTTGATACCACATTTGGCAGTTCTTGCCGTGGCCCTTTGAATTATGCCGACCCCTTTTCCCAATCCATGTGCGATTTTTTTAATCTCACACTCCTTGATGCATTATATTGCGAATTTTTATGTTTCACGGCATTCATAATTTTCAGAATTAGCATTTGATTATTATAGCCCTAGATTGATCGGATAAGTTAGCTCTGTTTGGATATTAAGGAATGAATAATATTTATTCTGAAAAATATTTTTCTAAAAATTAATGGAGATCATTGATACAGCAATTCCATTTCCAACGCTTTCTTTTAACCACATCTTTTTTTCTTTGGCATTTATGTACCTAAGCTAAATGCTGTCCTTATAAATGCCATCGTATCGTAATTTATTGTTATTTTACATTATAATGATCAGTGATGTTTTTCTGTACTCAAAGAGCTAGTGAACGTAACTATAAACATTGTGTTTTTAAAACAACTATGATTTGTGGATTTCTCAGTTTCCAGATTGTTTTTAAATATCGTTAAGAAAATATAAAATCGCGTCAGCTCTATTCAAAGGCCATTTAAAGCAAGTACTTTGAGACATAAGGGTCGACAAAAATTACTAACTTATGATTTAAATGGTGGTTCAAAAACCTGGAGTTTCTTTATCATGTATTGTATTTAATTCCATCGGAAACGAAATCATTGCAACTCATTATTTGTCAATTGTTTATTTTCTCCTAAGACGTCAAACTATGGCATTATTTCATTTCGAGTATTATTTCAAGCTCGTTTTCCAATCGCTTCAACTGTTGTGTTTTTTTACGGGTTAAACGGCTTTTAAAATATCCATAGAATATGTGAAATATTTAACAGCATCGTGTTCTTCCACGCCGTTCAAAACCCACCCACCCTCTCCCTTTCCACCCAGCCGCGATTAAGCCCATAATCCCCTCTGGGGAATAACAAAGGACGTTCGTCCTTTACGTGTCCCTTTCCATCTCAAGGCGGTGGGCGGAGACAAGAGGGGAAGAGTTGGGGGGAGAGGGAGGGACGGAGAGCCGATAGCAAGGCGTGGGTGCCGTGGGTTTCGTCTCCGCTCCCTCTTGATATCTGCTTCGCCTGGGAGTGGGAGCCGTGTTCCTCCCCCGGGAGGAACTAGAACACTAAGTTTCCGGAGCTAATTTGCTTAAACCAACCCTTGGCTTGGTGATAAATAATGGCCCGGGAGCTATAGGACGGCGTCTTCATTCGGACCCTTATACAGGCCGGCCACCGGCTTCCCCCTCCCCCGTTGCACCTCCTTCCTCCCTTCGTCCTTCTCCCTTCACCCTCCACCCTCCCTATCGCCTCTCCACCAATCCCCTCCACTTTCACGCGCGCGGTCCGTATGGATCTTCTCCCCTGTGAGGTCCGCCCCTGACGGACTTGCTTTTCTCTTCCTGTGATTTGCGCAGGAATACGCAAGAGTATTTGGTCCCCTTTTGGGGATTTCTGGGGCTCTTAAGTAAGTACGTATGGGAAGAGGACAGAGATTCGGTCTTTGCGGGGATTTCTGCAAGAGCGCTAAAGGAATTGAAAGAAAAGTAGATCCCTCGATAGCGCTTATGTGGTATTGAAGTGCATTAGGTTTTAGTGTTGGATTGCCGATATTCGGAGAGATCTCTTTCTTTGACGACTTATTCCGTTTGGGACCAAGAACCAATGAGTTTTTCTTTTCATATTGTTTACCATTATCCTAATTTGGCCTTGAATTTTAATATTTAGCCTTTTGGGTTTCTTCTTCGTAAAGTTGTTCTAAGGTTTTTAATTTGTCTGCATTTTTTAGCTCAATTAGGAAGCAATTTTAACCTGAAATTTTTATGTTGTCATGATTTCTTTTTTTTTTCATTTATCTCACTAAATTGAGGGCATCTCCTTGAAAAGTTTTGTTGAAAATTGATCTCAAAATACCCAGTAATTCAGGTTCATGCTGAAGCCACTAATTTGTGGAATCATTTAGTATCTTAAGCGTTATTTTTTTCGTGCATCCTTATACCCGTGCCTCCTAAAATTCTAGCAGCAGATATGTCCATTCTAGCATCCTACTATTTTTATTAAGGGATAAAATTTTGCCTGTATAGGTTTAGGGGCGTAATTATATTGCAATGAAGATCTTGGTTATTTCATGATATTGATGGCCCCAACTTGATTTTCCTAAGGTACGGGGTACCGGCAGTTTAGTGATAAAGAGGGGAACATGAAAATGAGGCTAAACTGTGACGATAAAGATACCGGTATCCAGATTATAGTACGGACTTGGGTGCTGAAAGTAGTGCCCGAGGAATTTTTTCTTGATCGTAGAACATACACATCTCAAAAATAAGTATCAGATTATTGCTCTCTATTGAATATAATAAATGCGCTTTAAAAACTATGGTGAATATCTGTGTGTACAAAAAACCTTGATAGTGTAACGTATCTCTGCAATATATTTACATATGTACGGTTATTCATGCCAATATGCATTATATTTATATATTCATGTTTATTTTGGTATCTGGCAATTAATGTGTCATGGTATTTTAAACTATATAAGTATCAAATAAATCACTGTAGTCAATCTGAAGGTCGGTTTGGTAGGCGAGGGTAGAGCTAACACATTACTAAGTCCAACGGTGAGTGAAATTCACACATAAGGTAGGATGACCAGTTCCTTTCCCTGTACCACCTGTGATTTCCCAGGATGACCTGGTACCCGAAGAATGGTACACAGTTTGGGTGAAGCTGAGGGTGCCCAAAGGCGTCACCCGGAATCAAACCCGGTCATTATCCCAGCGCTCTGACAACTCTTTGGATTACCATGCCCCTTAATATAGGCATATGTAATAGTATTTCCCAATCTGAGCATTAATCCTAAAATAATATGTTGACTTGAAGCATTTTTCCTCTGATGAAAGTATATCATTAGCCTTTGTGCTTTATGCTAGTAGTTGGATTAGATTAGATGAATCAGACAGAGGTAGCTAGTAATAGAGGGATTAGATGAGTTGGTTCGTAGATTAATGAAAAAGGTATGTGAAAAAAGAGAGAAAATAGAGTTACAGAAGGTTTCAAAAGGGGGATGATGGAATGTGTCTTTTAAAGGTGGCGAAGGGTGAGGGTCCGAAGCGAGTTCGTTGGGAAGTTTGTCGCTCCGTTCCCACTTCCCTGTACCCATCGCGCGAGACAATCGGGGAGGAATTCTTGAGAGATACGCGGTAGGAATGAGGACAGATATGAGGATGAGGCATAGGAGGCGAAGGGTCACAGAGTATATGCAGCATTTCACTGAAGAAAAGTATCACTCTAAGTTTCCTTTTGACATATCTTTTTCGTGCGGGTCACAACTAGGGCAAAGGAATGGTCATAGCGTCACGGAGAAATCTTTCGGGAGGACCGAGTCGAACTATGTCCCACTTAGGTTGAATTTGAAAAAAAAGCAGGAGGTGGAGCAAATGCCGCATTTTTTCGAGAGACTCGAAAGAAGACAAAATCCCTTATCCCCATAACAGCTGCATGTAGTAGTGATCAAGTTTTCGAAATTTTTGTCGGGGATTGGATTTTAGAAATCACTGTTTCTCCCTCTTCTCCGAATGAAGTTCTCCTTGTCGAAATTTAGAATTTTACGAACCGGAGGTGCTTTGCATATAGTTTACAATGCTAGCTAGTTTTTGAATAGCTTTTTTGGTGTAAAATTAATTAATAATGTCATATGATTTTAATATGCGATTCTTTCTAAGAGCACCCTTTTCATTGTTGCATTAGCAGTAAACACATCGACATTCATTTCTTCAACTCGGCTTTACTTTCAGGCGTGCGGTGCTTAATTAAATGTACTAGGGAAAGTAGTTGGGTTACAATACGTCATTTATCTTATTGATGAGGTTGGCCATTTTTTTCTTTATTGCGAATAAAATAAATTTGACGGAATATGTCTTTCTGGTTGTTCATTCGCGCTTATTGGTCATTTCGTCAGTAGATTTCGTGAACGATTTAATGATTATTGCAATTATATGTTTAAAGATTATATCAAGTATATATGTTGATAAAGAATTAAATTGTGTGTTTTGTATTTTAACTAGATGCCAATTGTGTCAAGAAGAAATTGGCTACTTTCTCATATGGCTACTCTTTAATGATCATTTTCAAAGACTAAAAACAAATGATCAGGTTCACTCCAAAAGTTAATCTATTTTTTAATTAATATATTACCGTAAGCAATATAGCCATGTGTTTATAAAGTTCTTCAGTATTATTGCACGTTGCAAAAAATAGTATCCAAATCATTGATGATTATCTATTTCTTTTTATATAATATTTTTAATGAAGAATTTTTAATGACGATACTAAATAAAACCATAGGTTTTTTTGAGTAAGTAAAGGAGAACATGGTTTGAAGGATGGATTAGTTATTCTTCTTCTTTCTCTCTTCTTATAAGATTTTCAGAGCTGAGGTCGGGGGGAATGGGATTCGCGTTGAGCTAATTTCCGATAAAGTTACTTTAGACACGAAAGGATACTTATTTGTGAATTCCATGCTTAATAAATTAATTAACGGTATGCACCACCTCTCACTCCCCCCGGCGAAAACCTAAGCTTTCAAATATCCTCCTATTTTACATTTTACGTCCACGTGACTTCGCGAGATAATTTGCCGCAAAAAATTATTCACCGCCATGGGAAACCTTCACCTCGGCTCCTTTCGGCATTCAGAAGCCACAAAAAGGTTGAAAAGGTGAGTAGGTATTTTGGGAAAGAGGAGTAGTGGGCTAGGGAGGCCTGCGGGGCCTCTGCGAAAAGTGGTAAGCAAGTGAAGGGATCTAGGCTTACGGCTCTTTCGGCGTAGTGTTTGTGTATATGAGTGCGTGTATGGGTGAGCGCTTAGTATGTCTCGGTGTGCTCGTATGAAGAGTGGCTGGGAAAGCGAGGTCTCGGCCGGGTGTCGGTGTAAGATGACTTAAAGGAATGAGGTAGTCACTGCTTTAAACCGATCCCTAAGAGGAAGGGAAAAGGGCTCCCCTTAATCCTGGCGTACCCACCCTCTTTCTAAGTCCCTACTGAACCTTCATATCTCTCTTACCTTCGCCATACTCTATCTTTCCTCTGAATTAATCATGAATTGTCAAACGGCTTCGAGATCCGTACCTTCTGTCCGAGTACTCACGCCTAAATACTTTCAATCCTGGGTCGTGGTGATCGATTCAAAACCACGATGTGGGAAGGACATTGCTCTGGAACTGGAGCTTAAGGATTGGAAGGTTTAAAGGTTTAAGGAGGAAACACCTTCATTTTAATCAATATTAAATTTCATTTCAAATCTAAATTTAGGTAGATATTTCAGGTTTGTGGCATCTAATTTTGCAATGATGCATATATGTTCTGTAAATGTCTCATTTAGCTTTTTATTAGCTACACAAGCAACAAGGTTGTTTTTCATGGTGATTTTAATGAAAATACTTTTTAACGACAGTAATAGCTAATGAGGTAATAGTTGTACTTCTGGAAATTACTGATTGATTCACGTAACCCTTCAGGAGAGCCAGGCGTATTCCAGGCGTAAGGCACATTGGTAGGTACTTAAATGTTTTCTTATTCAAATGTTAACTATTTAAAAGACTTTAATGCTACATTTAAAACGCAATCATCATACTTTAATCGGGCAGTAAATTACCACAATATAATTCCATAAATAAGTTTTTGGCTATATAATTTATTGTACTCGATTCCTTATAACTATTTCGTTTTAACTAATTGATATTGTAGACATTATACCAAAATGGTGTGTGATGATGAGGGCCTAAAGCTCTTTTCAAGAGCCATTGAAGAACAAGTTTCAAGAACATGTAAATGTTTTTTAGCATGCCGTGAAACCTTTTATAAACATTAGTTGTATGTTAACTTACACTGTAGTAGATTGTTCTGCGAATGAGGCCCGTTATCTCAAGTGTAGACTTTCTGTGTTCTGTAATTGATGTCTCAATTCAATTCCTATTAAGTCGTACATTTTCACGTACATACACTCTGTTTTCCCTACGATAGGATTTATAACAGAGAACATTGCAATTGTCAAGCCAGAGTGCTCAGTTTTTGCGCTACCTGCAAATTTATGTCCTCTCTAGTATCGAATGCTTTTCCAATGGAATCTATGTGAAATAACACATAATATGGTTGAAATCTTTAATGGTATTTTCAACTCAAAATTATGATTATTATTTTTATCCTACATTAGGTGAGAAAATTTTGTCTTTTGAGCATGAATAAATAATGTTAAAGTGTTAAGCATGTGAATAGGAATTTATTAAATATTTTTTACGTGTATCTAATCGAAGCTGAGTGCCACTAACAACTAGTAAATATCGGACCTACAAGCCTTTCAATTTTATTAGCAAAATTTAATAGCCAGAGTGGAACGATAATTAACATTCGCTGCTATGAATTCAACAGTCAACCCTAAATTTTGCTTTAAGTGAAAGCGCTGTTAATCATTGTTTATAACCAGCATATAAACCGAATGGATATACCATCAACGATATTAACTCAGTGTTAAACTGAGATTATTGATGGAAAGGTTTAGAAATGCACTTCGTGATGGGAACATAATCATTGTGATTACATCTAATGTGTGTAATTAAATTCTAAGGTACAGTGTCGTAGCTACTTTTATTTGGTGGAATCACAATGCTTCGACCAGTTTAAGTGTTTTATACAGTAGTTACTATCGCAGATAACGAATAAGTAACGATTATTGGATATCATATAGAAGATTATGATAGCCTTCTATTACGAAATGCAAGTTATAGAAGACAGAAATGGTGAAGTGAATGTCAATTTCTTAGCCAGATAACAGTAAGCAATGTCATTCAAACGTCACTGCAAAATCAGTTAGAATGCATTGTCGGTTAAATATATTACTAGTGTATAAAGGTGAATGAAACAGTGTCTCTTACATTGAAGTTAAGAATTAAGATTTAAAATTTAAACAATGGTAAAGGATATATTCATGGTACCATAAAGTATAATATTTTGTAAGTGTATCGCAAGTAGGTATAGTCAGCATTGTATTCATAGGGTAATAAAAGTTTTTTTTTTAATTTGGGGATATTGATGTATGAAAAACCATGTTCATAGTTTTATTGACTTCAGTTGTGCTTCGTAACGTACATGATATCATAGTATTATAATAATTGATATGCTACGTGTTGACTTAGTATGAGAATTCTTTTTCTGGATAACGTATTAGGGGAGAACGACACCAGTATAATAAGTGTTTGTAAAAATCGTTAAACTTTGGACTATAGCCAGAGATTAATGTATAAAATGGAAATCTTACATTAATCAATGAAGATAAATAATTGAAGTATGTGCAAAAATATGCATTTTAATGGCTAGAAATACAAAAGAAGCAAGTAGAGAAAGTGGAAGTAAGATAAAAATAACAAAATAAAACGTAGCTAATATGGTCGCCCAGTTGCAATGAATTAATATAATTCTTAACAGTGAATATTTAAAAATAGAGATGAAATAAAATAAAAAAATAATTACGACAGAGAAGTATTTTAATTCGTTTATGTCGGACGCGTCTTTTTGTGGAACCTTTTTTTAGAATTAGTAAAACAGTGTGCATAGCTCACTATTTTTTTATGAATGTAACGTGTTACAATGTCTTATCGCGCAGTGTCAATGCTCTTGCAAATACGATGCAAATGTACAGAAATTCCACAAAAATACTTTAATTTAACGCCAGGTTCTTGAAATTGGTTGAGCGGCAAAACATAAAATACAAATTTACAATTTGCAGCAAACAGTACACAGTACAAATTTATAATTTGCAGCAAAATCCTCAAAAACAGATGAGGGCCGAGTGCGGTGACTCCATGCAGAGTCCTCATTAGATTTGATGTAATTTGACTGCTGAGTCAACACGTCAACATTTCTTTCGGGAGCTGCTATTTTATGGCCCGGCCCTGGCCTTACCCTTTAGTCCAATCTCCCACCCCATTCCATTCCACTTCCCCATTCATCCTTGCCTCCTCCACCCCCCTCATCCTTTCTAATTTTTCCGTCGCAAACTCTCCTCGGATTGCTTTCCACCCCATCCACATTTCGGGGGCCCACCCTCATTCTTCCCTCATCTTTTAACTCTCCCTGCTGCTTTCAAAACTCACTCCATCCATCCTTCCGCCGCGCGACTTAATTCCGCCACGTCTCCCATTCTCCCCGTCTTTATCGATGGAATTGATAAATATTTCCCATCTGTCTCCATAAATCTCGATTTCCTCTCCTGCTACGATTAGATTTTTTTTTTGGATTTCCCATATTTCTTATCATTTCCATGCCCGTCCAATCTCTCTTCCCCTCCGCATATCATTTTCAAAAGGCTTGCTGTCGGTTGCGAGACGTTTATTTTTGTTCTCCATGCCACTCAACCCTTTTTTTTAATCAACCCATTCGTGGTTGGTAGAGTTTGCGCGTAATGTCGGTGCTGAGTGGTGATATAGTACGTGGAGTATGCAGTGCGGGAATGCAGGTTCTTCGAACGCAGGCGAATTATGGTGCCCACTTTGCGTTGTGATTATTATTTTCTTGGTATAAATTCCCATAAGCGGACGATGGCTGAAAAAGATTTCTGCAGAGTGGTAATGTTTGGTGTTCGCATTTTGCGAATAGATTAACCGTCAGTTTTGGAAATAATTCCCTCGTGGATGTGTGAGAAATATTATTCTTCTCCGTTAAATATTTCCTTTAGAGTTCAACAAAAGAGAGTGAATGTCCTAGAGCGGAATAAACTACCATTCATCTTCAACATGACCCTCCATATGCAAGCGTAATTTTGAAATGAACCGTAATTTCATACAAAAATTACAGGAATTAACTTAAATTATGCCGATATTTTTAAATTTTTGAATTGTGTTATACAAAATTCAATGACCGTGAGTGAGTAAATCATTTACTGATGAATAATAATTTGCTAAGTATTTGGAAACACAACCAAGTATAAGATACAAGTATCAGTATAGTATTAGTTCAAGTACATTTTATTCTTTTTAATGCTTACAAATTTGTTTTTATGTTGTCTATAAATATTATTTACTTTATTTTATTGTCGTTTATATATTTTACGATACAATAAGTACGTTAAACTTAATTTTGTAGGCATATATTTTTTTTATAATATGTTACACTCACCTAAAATGATTTCCAGAAGGCGGTTGGAAAATAATGAGGTAGTGTTGCAAAAGTAAAAATGAATTCTATGAAATAAAATCCAATAAAGTCTCAATAACTTGAGTGCACTAATTCTGAAACCTTAATGTTTAAAATAATTTTTCTTCGAAAGAAAATGGTTACTTAGTGCACATGACGTTCGAAATCGAAGACCAGGTTTGAAGGGATACACTGCTAGCTAAAACTCAGAAGGAAAGCATTCGCGCAAAAACACGTTCAACTTTCTCTCTCTGGCCGCCAAAAATGTGATCATGCCTCCCTTTTTTGGACCGAATTTTTGTGAGAAAAAGCGCTTACGCTTCACATTTTCCCCCTTGATGGCCAGGGAGCCGTGAAACTCAAGGGTGTGTAACCCATTTCCAAAGGAGCGTTGTATTTATGTATTCGAACGGCAGTGACGCATGCGTATTTTATTCCGCGTGGGTGATATCGCATTTGAGGTTTATATTGAACATTTTCCCTGTGTGACTATCACCTCTAGCTCCCTTTGGCTTTTATAATAAGGAAAATATCGAATAAAAGAAGGTTTAGCTAAGAGAGGTGACAGTGTTCAAATAATTCCATTAGGTATTTCGTTGAATTCGAAATATTTGCATTGAAAATCTTTCGAAAGAGATGAAAAATCTCATATAGCAGTGCAATATAAACTCCAGCGTCCCTAGAATTAAGTTAGCATATCTATTCTAGGAAACAATGTATGCTGGTTATCCACTGGCTGCAATACAATCAGTATTTTTTATATTTTATGACTAAAATATGTAACTAGTTGATGGATTCAGATGCTTCTCTGTGTGTAGTAATTCCATCCTAAAAAACAAAGTTTATTTCTTTTCTTCGCCAAAAGTTTTTATCAGGGAGATAATTGTGTTTTTTTTTCTTTACAGGTGAGTTTCCAACTTGGTCTTCAATCTAGACTGTAGTTTAATATTTTACCGTTGACCTGGGTGAGTACAATGACCTTTCATATATCCCATATCCTTCATCATGGATACATGTGATATACTAAAAGTGGAAATAACGTATTAGTACATGAACATGCTATGATTTATTGAATCATCTACCTTAATATTAGTTTAAAATGTGTAATGTATTTATTTTCATTGTTCATCCTTTTTCATTAGATTTTCCAGGTTGAATCAGGCTCTTAATGAACGTGTTTTACTAATGTATACTAATATAATGAGTTTAATAAGTATACGGTTTTTAAATTTATTATTTTTACTACTTATTACGTAATTAAACACAAAATTTGCATAATTATATTTTTTGAATCAATACATCTAAATATCTAGCTGTAAGATAGTTATATATACTTTTTGGGTGGATTTTTCGAATTCTCTCGTGCAATTTATGTTAGTGATCGTACTACTCTGTTTTGGGAAAATAAAGCAGTTAGGGAAAACGCCTCTTCAAATTATAAAATACATCTTGATGAACCGGGGAATCCTTTTATAGATTCTCTACACAGAATACTGTAATGTAAAAGTAAACTGTTGGGTCATCAGAAATCAAGCTTAGAGAATCAGATCAGTTTATTTCCCCCGTTTCTCGCACAGGTAAGTCAGTTTACGCCTTCCCTCTCATCTATCGTTCAATCATAAGACTTTCCTGCATATACCCGCTCTTTTTATCCCACTTACCCGACTTTCATTTCAGTAATTGGAGTACTTCATGAATGTTCCTCTAGGCAGCTTTTAAATCTCGCCTATAGCCTTGTCTAAATTGGCCTTTGTTCCGAAGGTGCCGAAGCAATTGACGGCACGAAATCTTTTATTTTATTCCGTTACCACGTGGACTTTCTTGCTTCATGCGCACCGATTTCCTTCGTATTCCTCATTTTCGCCTTACCCCTACCTAACCCCAGCTCTCCTCTCATTCCTCATATATTATCCTCCCAGTTCCATGTGCACTCCCTCTCAAAAGGATTCCTGGGAGGGGAGATGGCTTGATATGGGTAGTGAGTGTTGATGGCATGCCGGGCACGAAGGCATCCTTGGCGTACGAGATTCCCGCTTAGACGAGGCGATCATATCATATCTAATTGGATTGGTAGCTATGTAATGCGTTGGGGCATAGGCCGACTAAGGAGGCAGGGGGAAGCGAATTCAGTAGTTGGAGTCCTCCATCAATTTCAGAATGATTATTCCCCTCTCGTCGATGTTTAACCCATTGAATGTGTTTCATAAAGACTATGGGTAATGGAGCATTTCCTTGTTTGCCCTGCGTGTGATAATTTAGTTGCAAAATTTTGGTGGATTTTGTGTTTTCAATTTTGGAACATAAATACACTGTGTTTCCATTTTCCAGACATGCAAAAGACATGCATTCGATGCTAAAGATTCAGAGATTTCTAAGGATATCTTATTATCCATTACACTGATTTAGAGTATCTAATTACCTTATCTACTAATGAGTGTTCCTCTAATAATCGCAATTAAGAATGTTAAACTAGGTAAAAATTAGGGTGACGGGCAAGAGCAGCACTTGCTTTAGAGCCATATTCCCTGGAATAAGGTCTTATTCTCAAATCAGTCGTGTCTAATACTTGAAAAATGGAAATATTGCTGGAATTATGAAAATTGTGTTCAGTATCCTATGTGTCTAGATTTCTCTCCAAATGCTAAAAGAATGCCTCCTGATGCCTCATTAGTATAAAATAAACTTGATATGTATTAATTTAAGGTAAAAATAATATCAATCTGAATGAACAAGAAATATTATTTAAGCATTAAGGAAACCTTTCATAGGCTTCGGACCCTCTAAATAGTGATTTCCTTAAAGTCATTACAAATATTATACCCTTAGTTTTTTCCAACACCCCTCACATAGTTTCATTTATATTTTAAGCTTAACTTCTGTTAAGTGAAAAAAATCTTTTTCCACATTTGAGTTTTAAATAAATTTTTGCTTTTTTATGCTGAGTGGGAAAAATAAATGCAATTTTTGGAACATTGTATGCAAGTAAAATTTAATTTTCCAAGTTTCTGTAAGTTCTAGTTACAGTTCCAACTAACTGCTGCCGGTTAAATTACAAAACTTGGAACTATGATTTAGTCTCCTCAATGAATGGCTCAAAAGTTTTGAGAGAAGTTGCGTAATGCATGCTTGTGAGCTATCCAGATCGTAAAACATGGTTTAGAGTTTCAAATGAAAGCTATTGACACCCGGTATGTGGTTTGTGCTCACAAGGTTTGAACGAGTTGTTTTTAGTGTATCGTATTTCATCTGTTTTCACGTAGAACTTAAAAACTTACATGTATTTGCTCATGTTCCGTTTTAATTAGATTGAGAGTGGAAAAATTGAGGAAGTAAAGTAATAATACGAAAAATTATGCCATCTAACAAAAAAGGCTTGGATTTAGATCCCAGGGTCTGATTAAAAAAAATTATTTTTTGTATAAGTAGGTAACCAGATATATTAAAAGGTAATGATTTAGCATAATGCCCTAAGTTATTGTTTCTGAAGAAATTACCGTAACTCGGGTGAGAAATATAACCGATAAAGGGTCCCTTCTTCAAAAGCGCTAAGAACTCGTATTCCAGCAGTAATTGAATTAATCGATTAGATGTTCAAACGAGGTTCTAGACGCAATCGAATAAAACATTCAAACGCGGCGTTGGACTTAATTTTAACTTAATAAGTATCCTGAATCACCGCAAATAGTCTAGTATTTGTCCTTAAAACTAGTTTTCAAAAAAACGAATAAATTATTACCTGCTATTAGGCAAATTCTTGAAAACCAAGTAGATATATTCGACATGCTAAAATCGAGTTGATTTACCAGGTGGTGTCTAGGATGATTATCACATAGTAAAACTTTGAAAATCAAGTGAAAATTTCCGATGAAGAATTAAATCCATTGTTCAAACAAGCTGCCATAAAAAAGAGACAAAATATGCCGTCTTCTTAAAATAATTACCTGTTGGAGGCCATCGAGATACGTCTGCCAGGAAACACCATCAACCGCTACCCCCGGTATGTACTAAGCCACACTTGGAAGCCCGTGATTCGTCTACTGAAAAACTCCAGAAGAGGAAGATCGGAATGGACCAATGAGAAAACAACATGCTCTACGGCCAGCATATAACAACGGAAAAACCTGACCCGTACATCAACGCCCCTGAAGACCCTCGAAACGTCGACTGCAAACGATCGGCCTGGTGGAGAACCCGAGAGAGCTTCACTGATTTACTTGTATCTCATTCTAAACGGGAGCTCGATCTGTCGGTCTAATCAACGTGAAAGAGGGCTGCTAAATATTGACTGGAAAACAATAAGAATTTTCCCTAAAAACCTGAATTTAAATGCAATTTATAAACCTATGAATTTTAGCATGAATAAAGCTGTTTGGAATTATCGAAGAAATTAGGGAAGTGAGAGTAGAATATTACATAATGAACGTACGACCAATTAGGACGCTAAAAAGGCGAGAAAAAATTAGAAAACAGCAATGTTAAGGAGACTAATGAAAACGACACTATATTGAGAACGAGATGCCGCAACGTATGAGAAAATACAATTGAGTTATTACTCACACTCTGACTCCATCACAAGAACGATTAACGGCAGAGTGGGTGGATAACCACGTGTGTCTCTGACACATCCCAAAAAAAATTATTGGTAGAGGATTTACCCCCCAAAAGTAGCCCCTAAGTCTTTTTTTTGTCTCACTTGATGGTTTAAGCAGCAATGCCACAGGCCCAATTTTTAGAAGTCAAGCAGGGATATGTAAATAACGCACCATAAATATCATTCGACGCCACGAAAAATAATGATTCATATAGACGGCAGTACTCAAGTCCAAGGAGAGATGGCCTGTATTTTCCCACGAAAACTCCTATCTCAAGATAAAACGCCAGCAGGCATTACTTCCTGCTTTACTCCGTCCCTGGACTATCTCCATCCCATGCTCATTCCCCGGAATTCTCTCACTTCCTTCTACCACTCAACCCCCCTTCCCGACCACATTCCTATGGGTCCCACCTCTAACAATACCCTCTGCCCTGAGGATTCTCTCCTGCTCGCCCAGATCACTCTCTCCCTCCCCACTTTCCCCCTCGACCCAACCCTCCCTCCATCTCCCCTACTTCCCACCCCAAAACCACCGCCCTCCCGCTCCTTCGGAAGCAATTAATCACTCTTTGGCGCATAGGTAGCTGCTTCCCTTCTTGCTTGGGAGTTTGGCTGTGTTTGTGTGCGCCTGTATTCTGTGAGGGATCCTGTTACCCACCTCGAAAACCCCCTCCCGTGCCCCAGCATCCCCTTGGAAACCCGTATCGCAGTTCCACCTCTTCGCTACCACCCCCTCCCCCTGCAAACTCCTCACTCTGGACGATCCGTAATCGGAGACCCCAATAAATCCATCCCCCGTATAGCATCCCTCCCACAGGCCTTCAGCTACCCACGGCCCCAGAATACCTCCTCCACCCCCACTCACACTTCCAGCCCCTTCAACCAACGTCCCCATTTCCTTTGTATGACTTCACCTTCTTCCCGTCACCATATCGAATCTTCCCATTTCCTCCCCCTTTCTAGCCTCTCTTAGCGAGTCTTTCTATCTCTTCTCCCTCTTCTCTAGTTCCCCCCTTCTTCCCTTCTTCTCGGAGGCCCCCCTCCATAAACCGTCGCGCACCCCGTGGTAACACTCTTCTTCAAAGTCTCTTTTGCTCGATGAACCAGTCTTCCTCAAACGGGGATCTGTCTACTTCCTATGCTCGACTCTCACGAGTACTCAGAGGAAGTTTCCAAGATTTGAAATTACAATCTATTAAGAGAACATGAAGCATTTCTTTATCCTTTTAGGGTGGTGGAAAGCTCATCTTGTATTTACTCGTCATCATCAGTTATGCTATACCATAGCTGAGCTTCTTATAAATATTACTTTTAAAATTCCACTTATTTGTGCTTTGGATTTCTCCTTCAGGTTAGGCTCAATACTTGTTCTGGCAGGAATTTCTCTTAATGATTGAAAAATCAATTTAAATATTTCTTTTTTGAGGCTTCTGCGGTTTGCAAGGTTTGAATATCCATTTCTTCCGGGGTACCTTCCGTATCTGTCTATGTTGTGGGGACACGCACAAAATACATGGACAGATATGCATCATGGACAGAGGCGGAAGGAACCCCAGAAGAAATGGATCTTCAGTTTAAACATTTGGTCAACCATACTAACCTGAAAATTGTTTCACGCGAAGAACAGCGCTAGCATAAAGATCCTAAAAATAATTTGATCCTAAAAACAGTGGCTGCTCCAGGAGGCGAGGGCAGTCCCCCCCTACATTTGGCGTCAAATAAACTGAAACCAGAATAAATGAAAATTCAAGTGTGTATATGAGGTTTAGAGAAATCTTAGCCATGTCAATTTATTTTGAAAATCATTAAGTTTCAATATTTTTGATATTTAATTAAATTTTTTATTCGAACCTTTTGACAACTTTCAACAAGCACTAATCATTTTTCAGGTTGTGTCAAATGCTCACTAAAATGCCAAAATGTGATGGAATTTGAATACTAGTTGTGCTTTGGGTCAATCACTTTCTATTTTCCGACACTTTTTCTCACGTTATGAAAATCTCTTAGTATTGAAGAGCTTGATAGATGTTTAGAAATCCGTTCATTGTGGATGGAGCGTAATCTGTTTCAGGGCAGCGTAACCAGAGATATAAATTTCAGTTTTGTAGGAACCAAACGTAGTATAGTAAGGGTTGATGATTTAGATCCAAGTTTAAGAAATTGTAATAAGTAATTTAATATATCGTTTTAAATTACAATAGGATAATCACAGAGGAAGTAGGGTAGGTGGAAGGGAACGATTTCTAGATAGAAAAATATTCGTGGACTGTGAGTTAAACTACGAACCTTCAAGTTTCCGGGTGATTAAACGTACTGTTCTTTCTTTATTACTCTGTATGTCTGCTTATTCTTATTATTTTTATTGCTGATACATTGTTTACTCCTGGCTGTGGAATCAAACCAATTGCATCATTAATCGGCTAGTTGGCTGATATGTTCTACTTCGATGATTAGTTCTTATATAACTCAAAATTTTACCTACTCCTGTAATAATGGACTTAATTTCGCTCACTTGCACTTCATTAAATCACCGTTGCCATTTTTTTGCGAGACCCGCGCTGATTAGAAACGAATGATACAGAAGACACTCTGCCTCATCCATGAATTGATGTGGCTGTCCATTTTTCATCTATTGGCTGAAACATCATTATCTTTGAAGGTTGCTCGTTTACCTTAATTGCGCGACTAACTATTTCTCTCTTGCACTCGTCTCAGGTTCTTCAATTTTCTTTCTTCCCTCTCAACTGCGATAATCCAGGAATTTATGTGAAAATTTTCATTGTTCATTCACCTTGAATGTGAATGTTTTTTTTATTGGAAAAGTAGAAGATAATTATTAGGTCCACAATTTTAACGAGAGGGATATCATTGAATAAATTTTATTTTACAGAGTAGATTCTGTTAAGTGTAATTATTCATTTGTGATAAAAATATTTCCAATTATATTCATCGATAAAATAATGATCGGCAATACACTTTATCAGGTTTCATCGTGATATGTTTTCCATTATTAGGAAATTTAATGTAATACATTTTTTTCAGTTTTAAATATTTGTTGACTTTTTAGGCCACTCTAATCGTAATTTTAGTTTTTATTCCCGGTAAAATACTCTCTTGCCCATAAACACCTAAACTTTTATACCCTTAGTATCATTCGGCGATATGATTCCCGCGTAACGGGTTCAAATGATTCAGAATATGGATAGAACACTTAATGATTATTATCCTTCAGTCCAGGAATCAAATGACCGAATAGCATTGATTCAAACTGGATTAGATTTTTCCACCTTTGTGTAATCCGCCGTTTAATTTCGATATACTTCATATTAATCCGGCAAGCTGTGCACGATCTCACCTAAATGTAGGGAAATATTTTGACTGTTACCGCAACATCGATTTATAATTTTATATTGGTTAAAATGTAAACAGTTTGTGCGTTTGTCTCTCATAATTATTATTTCTCGGTTCATTTTCTTTTTCCCGTGCGATTACACAAATCACCGCCTCTCTTCACTCGCCCGTCTGTTCCCTGTTAGTTGCTCTTCTTTGAAATTCCATTCCCCAAATTTCTCTCATTTTTCTGCGCTCCCATCATAAATTCTATCTGGTTTCTCTGCGCTTGTATTGGTACGTCAAGATGGCGGAGGACCGTTCTTTCGATTAGTAATTGATTTAGGAAGCATTATAAGGAGTAAAATGTGGCTAAACCCTTATATGTCATTCTTCAGAATTCAAATGATGGAACACGGCCGTTATCGTTCCCCTTATGGTGGACATCTATTTATTTTTATTCTTTATTTCTACTTATTTTTATTAAATTAACTAAGCACGTTTCTGTTCATATTTTATTACTTTTATTTAGATATTGGTTAAATAAAATCTCACGGTTTTGCAATATTAAACTCGTCGCCATTTTTTTAACCACTGATGACGAAAAATGGTGTGATTGATATGAAAATAATTCATAATCTTAAAGAAGTCAAATGTTCAAAAATATTACATTATTTCTTCTTTCAAGCATGCTCATTTCATTGATATTCATATGTATTTTTTATTTTTGTAACTGATTTTCTAATTCTCGGGTGGGAATTTAATTTTCCCAAATTAGCTGACTTTAGTGTAGTTAGTCTTAAAGGAGCTAATTTTCTTTTCCATTCACGCTTTTCATCAGCTGTAGTCTTTATACACAGTAATAGGTACGCAAATAATGAAGTAGATGTCTACTGTGTACTTTTTCTCCTTACTATGTATTTATAGTTTTGTCCTTTTTCTATTTTAGAATTGAAGGCATATTATTTGGTATAGAACATGATGGTAAGAAATCTGCCGGGAAAAGTCAGTTTTTGGTCGCTTACAGCTCTAGGTATTTTCTGCTCCCCCAACATCTCTTCTTTCTTGCATTTCCTCCGCTATATCATCCCCAACTAGAAAGACAAATCAATACCATTGACCACGCTAAACAGAAATAGAGGTCACTTTTGTTAACCTTTATGCTCTGAATTGGTCAGTGATATAACAGGTATATTTGATGCTATTTTAATTATCTCATTTTGCCTCTGTTGAGTGCACCAAATGGGCATTAGTATAATGCATAGATATAGGAATTTATCGTAGATGATTACTTACCACGGATGAACTACCTGGTCGAGAATAGATGATCTCTGCATTCACCTCTTGTTAATACAGAGCAGGGGAGCGGTAGGGTGCGGTAACCTCTTCACCAAACGTAATAAACTCGTAAGCATAATGCATTTTCACATGCATCACGGCAGACCGTTCTTTGGGACGTTTTCTTTTAAGTCTGCATCAGATTAAAGAGCCCGACGCTCAGCGACTCGGGTCACCGGACACCATTGAGATATTCATGCAAGAGTTCGTTCACTAATGTCGTCCCTAGGACCTCAAGGAGAGGGGATAAATCTTGCTAATGAATGAACAATTCAGAAAGGCAAAGATCGCTACTGTTTCGAGTGAGATTATGGCCTACTAACTGAATATACACTACCCGGGGGAGGGAAAACCGGTCTCCAAGACGTGAGACTTCTGTAAAAGATGGGGCCGAATGGGCAAACACGCCTCCTGGCGTGCATCCACGTTCTTGCAGAAATAACACTCTCAACGGAGCCAATTTTTTTTATTTTCTCCCTTTCTTGTGAATTGATCTTTCCCCCTATCTGTGCAACCATGTCATCGGAAATCGTGGAAAACCTATCCTTAGTATGTGAAACTATGTTTTAAATTTGCTTGCGTTAAATACACCTCGACTTTTCAAAGCTTCTGCATACATTTGCCGAAAAAATAATCAGGCACATACCATTGGTCGATGGTCAATATATGGTATGTTTCTCGTATATAGGATATTCGTTTCTCGTGTATAGGAGTAAGGTTTTCGTTTTTCAATGAGTTTCAATAACTTCAACAAACTTTCACTTGGAACTGCAGACTGAAACATTTAAGAAATTTTAGCGTCATCAATGTCACAACGTCGTCATCGTCAAAAAATTCAATCTGAGGAAAGTGAAAAGCTTGAAAATTTTTTACCTTCCCGTGTAAGTACGAAAGGTAACGACCCGCTAACTCAAAGATCATGGGTTGAATTCTCGCCTTTGTTATAGGTTACGCGTGTGGCCGAGCAACACGCTCTGAATAGATTTTACAAATACATATCTATGTTCAGAGAGTGTTAATCCGAGGCTGGATGGCGCAAAATGACTGCAGTCGTTCTGCCGCCCCAACCCGACCAGAACCTAATCCAAAGAATTGTTTCTTACTCTGATCAATTTTCAACTTTCTTCGTATATTACCAAAACATTTTGATGGGTTTTTTAGTTTTTTTTATTCCTACAGTTGTTGATAACGTTTTTCAAATTGGTAAATGAGATAGCGTTCGGGGGGTGATGGATAAATAGCTTTTAGTTCACTAAATTTTAAATATAAGTAAGACGGATTTAATCTTATTAGATATTTCAATGATATGAAACTCTCGAACAGGTGTGCACATTATATTGAAGCTTTTAAAATTGCTTAAATCTTAGTACTTGGCTAAGCTCGGAATCCTGCTTAAATTTTAGTAATTTCTGTAATCGGGCAATAATGAATATGTACTTAATGCCACACTTGTTGTTCCTGAAATAGCTTTTTTGGCACATTGCCGCGGTACTTATTCGATTGTGTGGTGGTAAGGTTATAAAAATCTTTTAAACTTTTTTATTGTTAAGTACTTAAAAATCAAAATGGTTATCGTTCCCACGAGACATAAATGTATGATGCTTAAAACGTGCAAAAAATAAGTGCATACAATCCCTATTTTTGAGTAATTACTAATTTTGACATTTTGATACGAGGTATCATATAGACCTGAATTACACTGAACTTGAATTACACTGAATTACACTGATAGATTACACTGAACATTTTCTGGATCCTCGAACCACACTAACTCTAGAATTTGACGCCTGAATTTAAAGTTGAAGTTGGATCAACTATTTAAAAATATTAGTATGAAAGAGTTTAAAAGAAAAACAAGAAAAAATCTTCTATTAGCCTCTGGCTCATCCTAACCTCAATTAAGTTTCAATGCTGGGGAAAAATTTACTGTATTTATTCGTTTAATAAATGAGATGAAATTGGAGGAAACGGAGGATCGCTTGGTCTCTCTTTCTCTATTTATATAAAGAAAACTTCTGCACTTTTACCGATGTACATGGGCAGATGATGTGGAAGGAAGAGGTTGGGGCGGGGTAAGGTTTGGCACTAGGCCTGCGCGAAGAATAGAGGAGTAATAGGAAGTTGCGGTTTACAGTTCCGGGTTGATTCAACGGTGGATACGGGGAGTGAGGGTTGTATTGTGGTGGAGCTGTGGAGACGTTTGGGATTGAGAGGCTGAAAAGGGAGGGACTAAATTGGGAGGCCCGCCTGAAATATTTCGCTATAAATCCTGCGAAGCAGCTCATTGGATGAGTAAATTTAAACCTGAACCCATACGTGGAAACTGCTCTTTCCTTTGGTTTCACTTGTTTACACCTGAAATGTCGATGAGAGATTGTGGGAAAAATTCAGGTGCGATATATACTGTAAAAGAAAAGCATTAGTTTTTTAATATCCCTTTTCCAGAACTAAGCTAAAAGGATGCAGTATATAGAGAAAACTGATGAGGCTATCGATGCCATGTGTTTATTGAATTTATATTTTTTTTGGTAACTATCGTGATTCCCATTCTTTCGCTAATGCACAGTAAGCTGCTTTAAATAATTTTCTTTATCGCTCGTTGCTTTATTATCAAATCAAAGGTATGATCTTCCGGTTTTAGAGTCAATTCATTTTGGAATATGAGGAATCTTTCATATCATAGTAATGCCTATGAAAATTAGAACATTTTAACTTCCGAAAACTGTTCATAAAGTGACCGAGCGTAGTTAAAAAACAAATAAGTAAGATGATATTTGGTTATCCTTTCGAAATGAAATTACCTTGTCTAAAACAGTCTCAAAGGAACTCTTCACTAACTTTTCGGATCTTATAGCCTGTGGCTTGAGGGTAACTGAATTAAAACCTCCCAGGCATAGTACTTTTCTCATTGGGGGGGGGGAATGATGGGAGGAGAGGAGGAAAAAATTCCTGAAAATAAAGGGGTGTGAGGTGAAAGGAAAGGCAAAGTGGGCGGGGGAGTCAACCCGTTGGGATTAAAGTTACTCACCCTTTGTAGCGCCCCATAATTTCCTCCGAGCATATCCGTTATGAGATTTATGTTACCACCCCATCAACGTGCTAACCTCGGCCTTTCAAACATCCGCTAATCCCCAGCAACCAATTTTTCCAAAGGCCGACCAAACTAATACCCTTCTATCCTCACTCGACCTTACCCCTTGGTGCTTTGAAAGCATGTTAGAGTACAAGTCGCGGTTGATGGGTCATTTTTCCACAGCTTCAATCTGGTCCTTTGCGGTTAAAAGCTTAAACTTATGCTTCACTTAAACCGAAGAAAACGTCGTGGAAGCAATCTTTTGTTTGTTTAAATATCAGTCATTTCCGCATGAACTGTATCCGTCTGTTGTGATAGAGAAGCCTTCTTATTGATAAAATTCCAGATCGCAGCGAGTGGGAAGTTAAAGAGGTTTTAATACCTCTCAATCCTCTCTACGAGTGAGATTATATAAAAACGTTGCCTGAATGTATTAATGAGCACAAAAATAGTCGTCTTGTAATCCTTTCACTTGGAATATTTTATGATGTGCCAAAGCATTCAGTTATCTTAATTTCTTTCTGTTATTAGTGGTGACTGTATAGGGCAGAGTATATGTGACTGCAATTGGTGGACTCTTCCCTTCGCTTAGTTTCACACTCGTTTGAGTCCTTTTCAAAGAATTTTGCCTAGAAAATTTTGCAATGAAATTAATTAAGTGAAAAAAAATTCACCAATTGCTTCACTCGACAAAGATTTCCATATAACATTCTGCCCTATTCAATCACATATCAGTGTTATACTCATACTGTAATAATGCTAGGTTGTTTACGGGGAGAAATTATAAAAGTGAAAATATAACTTGTTAAACCATTTATTCTATTTTTATGAACAAATGAGTTGATCCCTAAAGGCGACAATCTATGGAACACGTTTTGGAAGGCATTAGTTATAATCGAGGCGTTCTTTGCTAACAGTACTCCTACATTACAAATCTTACATCGTCTTATGATCCGTGAAATATCTCTAAAATGCTATCTCCCGTTGCCTATTTCTTAAGTACTAACACCGTGGTCTATGGCCATAGCTTGGCTGAAGTACATTATAGGTATGGCGCAAGACCATGAAAGACGGTGGTCACCACTTTGGGCAATATTTTATAAAAGAAACACTGAAAAAAGATTAGCGTTATATCTGTATGGCAATATTTTCCATGATTTTGTTGTTTTCTTAGTTCTCATATGTGTTTTTCTCTGCACAGTTATCTATACCACAGGTTTTTCATCGCCATTTGGAGCGTCAGATATTCCCCGCTAAGGTTATTTCGAAGTCACTACAGTGTTTTAGCCAGGTTTCCAGATCTTATGGAACCGAAACTTAGCTGACAAGTAGCAATTACATAAATGTACCAGGAAAAGTTCATATTCCTAATTTCATCGAATCAAAGTAATGATTCTATTAAGTTTTGCTGCCCAAAATTGCATAGATCTTATGAACCCCCGAGTCCGATAAATCTTCGATATTTGTATTCATTGATACCATATGCGTTAAATAACATTGCTTAGTATTTCCCATTAGGTTTCCAAGTATAAAAGAAATATCGATCTTAATCTCTTTTGAGCTGAGTAAACCGTAGCGGTGTATTAATTGATCGGATTCAACGGTTTGGGTTGTTTTTAACGAAAATCCTCCAAAATAAAAATCGTAGATTTTTATTTTGAGCGAAGCAATGGTTAATGACGAAGTGCTAGTTGTATTGAAGTCCTTTCAGCGAAGTAATTTCCTATGAAGTGCTAGTTGTTATATTTTTACTCTAAGTTTAAGTTGGAAGAAAAAGAGATAAACTTTGTAATTCCACTTAATCAGATTTGTTACACGGCCATGGTTTCGACACTTTTTATCATCTTTAGGTGGCAACCAGGAAACATTTTTACATCAAGTATATATACACTTTGGAAGGTGGGGGAGG
>LYUA01000201.1:493853-508191 GCA_002093875.1 Calopteryx splendens | reverse complement strand
ATATATATATATATATGTATATATATATATATATATGTATATATATATATTGGCGAAAAACCTCTGTATATATATGTATATATATATGTATATATATATATGGGCGAAAAACCTCTGGGGAGAGGAGGCGGGTTGAGAGAGACTGTGGTGGTTTCCGAGGTCGTCCTCCCCTCACCCCCCCACCTATCTTTATAAATTGTAAATTTTTGTATTTGTTTTGTGATTATAGTATATTCGGCATAGTATATTGTAAAATTAATAGAATGTATGGTATAATGACCTATAAGAAGGAATCATTTTACTGATAAAAATGTAAACAAATAGCTGTATGGAAATCAGAGAATCAACTCCTTTTTCATTGTTCCATGTTTTCTACATCCAATGATATTTTGATCGTTTTTAAGAATATAATTCAATGGTTAGGTTAGAAAGTGGCCTAGAAATTAAGCTTTTAGCTAGAGCCAAAAGAAAATTCGTTTTTATACAGTGGTAGTAATTTTTGAAACGGCTCTATTGTTTGAAATTAATGTATCTAGAGAAATCAGTTAAGAAATTAGGAATCGGCTTTAAGATGGATCCTATTTTCCTCCCCTGATTTAGTGTGCTTAATGATGTATTTTCTGGAATAAATTCTAGTGATTCTCTTTGTCATTGAGTTTTACATGTGAAATAAACGGTGAAATATTAATTATGGCCACATTTTGCATTGTCTCTTAAAATTTGACCAGCAACTAGGTACGTAAAATTGATAAAATTGATTGAATACGTGAAATATTGCAATAAAAATTATATTTTCACCCGAAAAAGTTATAGTGACTACATTGACACAAATTCCACCCCGAATGAAAATGGCAGACCTATGCATCACTGGACGGTGTCATTGGTAATTTTCTAAATGCTTTCAGTAATGTTAGAACGCCACTTCATGCACACAATTGGTAGAGAATGTATCCAACTGAATATTTTTCAGAAGTACGTTGCTACATGGATTATCGTAACGGGCTGGCTTTACAATAATGGGAGGTATAGAGTTTTTCCTATTAAAGAAGCCTAGCAGCGAGTGAGAGAAACAAGGCGCTAGAGGTTGTGAGAGTTTGACGAGTGATTTTTTTGCTTGTTTCCCACGATTCAAATGAGCACTCTCTCACGTATTAAGTGCGAGTCTCATGATTCGTGGTATCCCTTCCGCCATTCATGTTCTGTCCCAGTGCTACCCCTCCAAACACACACGTGGGTGCGTAGCATCCCGACTCGGGGAGAGAGGCGATAACGTGTTGACGAACATAAATCCACTCCTTAAATATGAGTCGGCGGCTAGGGAGGTGGAGTGGATGAGATGACGGGGGTTGCAGAGGGAGCGACGGAAAGTGAGAGAAAGGCCCTGGCTTGCAATGGTCGTGGAGTGCCATTGAGGATTTGGAGATAACTGGTCGGCTGTGCGTTGAGAGGGTGAGGGGAGGTGGTGGGTGGGGATGGGGTAGTGGTGGGTAAGGAGGGAAGGGACCTGGAATGAGGGTTGGAAAGCGGGACGGGGAGGGGAGGTGGGCTTTGACGGGCAAACGGCTTTATACAGGCAAAATTGAGACCGCATGGTATCCGCTTGCATTTTACGCATCGTCGGTGGCGCATTAAAATTGTAAAGGGGGAAAGGGTTAAATTGAGTATTTTTTTTCGTAAACGTCAACCACTGGGGCAAGTATGGGAAAGGTGCTCTTCCACTCCGTGCTTACCCTCCGGCCATTGAATCTATGGTGGATATATTTCTGTCATATTTAATGTTTTCTCGTTACCATATTGCGACTTTTTAAAAATATATATATTATTTTTTTTGGATTTGTTTCCGATCTGGTGTGGGTGTGCTTATCAAAATTCTTTCGAAGCCTTTTTCGATCTCTCCGTGTCCAATAGACAGACGTCTTTTCGGCCAGTATGTATTTTCCTCGATGGCGCCGCAGGAAAGTTTGGTAAAATCCAAATAGGAAAGCAGTCAAGTAACTAGTAAAACGATGATTCCGAACGTACCTTTTTACTTTATTCCAAGCAACGTGAGATTCTTTGTTCACAGAATGATGTTCAAGGATATTTATTATATTTAGACTTCTTAGCCGGGTTGGTTAATGGGACTCTGAGGGAAAAGATATTTAGAGTCTCCGAAATTTGTTTCCTAACTGGAGAAAATGCATAGGGTATTTTAGATATTAATAATATAGTAATAAGTAGGAGATAGTGCTTTAGATTACATGAATTAAAACTTTGAAGGTTAAGAAGTAAGTGGATGGAGGGTAGACAGGCCAAAGTGAATAATACAGAATAATAGGGTACAAAATATTGTATTCGCTCATTCATTTGCCATCTCCTCATTTTGAGTGTGATTATAATGCTTCCCTGATACAACAGTTTAAAAATAACTTCAAACCTTTACATTTTCGTCTGTAATAGAGTATTTTTGGTGTCTGAAGATAAAATAAAACTGTAGGTATGGCAAGTGACATTACATCATAAAGGTACCCTTTATGATGTAATGTCACTTGCCTGTGAAGTGGTGTAAACTTGATTGGAAAGTTTGCGTTTACTTGATAAATACTTTACGTTTACCTCACGGAAATTTAGATGCTAACTCCTTTCCGAAGCTTGTCAGGTGAACGATGTAAAACATGTTGGCAGTAAGCTCAGGGTTTTATAGCTAGGTTGAGAAGGAGAAATCATGCATACTTTTTTTAACTTCGTGTAATTGTTTGTGAGGAGGAGATCTGGAGCGGGAGAGCGGCCAGAAGGATCGAGGCAGAAGAAAGGCAGGCAGATGAAGTAGGTGAGGAAGGACCGTAGAGGATGAGCAGACACCTGGATTTCGCAATTCGGCTGAGGCTGTGGTTACATTCCAAAGTCCGGACCACGCTCGCGTGACGTGAGATTGGCATAAATTGTGCGCGGGAAGTGGAGGATTTAGACCGCGGGATTTGTGCCTTCATGAACCCAGACCCGCACCCCACTCCAGCCCTGCAAAACCTGGATGCGTGATGTAAGTGTCTTAGCAATGGGTTTCGATAATTGAGCTAACTGTCGCATCGGTGCGCTGCTGCGGGCTGAGCTAATTCATCAACGGCGCGTGCAAATGCTCCGGGTCGATCCATTGGGCTGTGTGGTTTTGCCTTCGTCCCTGATGTTGCGGTGTGATCTCCAGGGCGAGTGATCGCTTGACTTCTTTCAGGACAAATGCCCGTCGCTTTATTTTCCCGACCTTTAGACTATTTAGACTCTCACGAGCTACTCGCGCATGGATGTTCAATTAGCCACTTTGATCTCGTCCGGTTAAATAATAGCTGAAATCAGCTCAGTGATACTTGAGGAGCTCGTTAATGAGTGCCTATGTTTGTTTCTTTTTTACCCAATACATATTTTTTTAATAATTGCTTATTTTCAAATCCCGTTTTGGAAATGGTCTAAATAAACTAGAAACACTGCCAAGAAACCTAGAAGAGACAATATTCTCATAGAATAAACAATATTAGTACTCTAAAAAGGAATTTCCTGCAGGCGGATTTTACCATTCGGATTTACTCTTCTCAGTACGCTAATTTCACTTCAAGGTGAAGATTTATTTTTGTTTTTCGTTTGTTTGTTTGTTTTATTTTATAGCAACATTTTGGTGGAGAAATTAAAAACTTATGCTAGGCTTTAGAAATAAAATTACTGGGTTATTTAAGATTTTTTTCAAATCCTGTATGGTAGGTAACGGTCTGGAGTTTGGAAGAAAAGGAGAAAAAGGGAACCAGGCGTAGTTTCTTTAAGGGATTCGCCTTCATCATTGGAGAAATGCGTTTGGGAGTTTTTATTGAGGCATGAAAAGGATTGTATTGGTTTAGAGCGCACTAAAGGCGATGGAAAGGTGAATTTATACTCTTTAATTAGCAAGGGGAATGGTGAGTACGAATCGAGTCTTTTTTACGCGTTTTAAATTTTAATTGGATAGTTAATCGCTGGGAGAGATTTATCAGTAGGTTTTAATGGTGGGAAATAATTTTATATAAAAATAAAGACTCGAATATGAGGTGAAAAAAAGAGCGTTAGTCACGCCTAGTTCGTAGTGGAGCGGATTATTGGAGTGGAACCAGCGGGTACTTGCAATGGAGCGAAATATTTTGCAGGCGGAAGACATTGGAGTTTCGTTTCGATAAGGGATGTTTTCCAAAAACGTTCGGCGTTGCTGGCACTGAGCGAATAATTGAGATATGGGTAAATTACCCAAATTTAGGCTTACATTGATTGGCGCACTGTACCAGATTACAGGGAAGAGGGTTCTTTAAGCTACTTTAAATATAGTGATGATGGAAATATAATGTGAATTGTGAGTGCGTTAAAAAAGTTAAAAATTGTGTGGTTTTTCTTAACAATGCTTTATATCGAAGACACCATTCCTGAAATTGAAAGTTCCGTACCAACTAATATGGTCTAGTTTTTATGTATCCGCCCGATTGACAACATAATTTATATGCGTAGGTATGCGTTTTAATGCATAGGTATTTATTATTGTCCCTCAAACCAAGCATGGTGATGGAGGTGGTGATTGCGATGTCACTTACAAAAATATTTTTGGATTCTGTACTAAATATGTACCTACTTACACTGTGCGAAGAATATTATTAGAGAACACAATTACCCATCAATAAACGAAGACATATACTCATCAAGGCATCACTGTGGCAAAAAATTGAATAAAATCTCCCTAAATTTGGTTTACTTGTGACTGTAACCAAAGTACGAATTAAGCGTACAAATTATTGAGGTCATAAATTCTGAGGGGTGATGAAACTCAAACGAACGAATAAGTCATGTAAACCTGCGATTTATGATCCGATGTGGTGTAAATACATCTGGTATAATCGATGTTAGAGGAATCGTATGCTTAAGAAAAGCAGGTTGTGTCATTTCCTTATCCGGATTATGTCCTAAGAAGGTTATTTTATTCATTCCACCGTTACACTTTTCGCAGTGAACCCGCATCCTTCTGTCGTTCAATAGTTTGTTGTTCTGACCCTCCGTAATGCATACCTTTGCCCGTGAATACCTAACATCACTTTTTAATGGTATATTGAAGCATATTTCTTGTTTTGCTTAAAATGACGCTCGAAATAGTCGGCCTCTGGAATTAGAAACTCATGGGAAACTGCCATACGATGAAGTCAATCGGCTAAATCCACTTCATGGATAGCAATAAGTGCTTTTGAGGCATGAAGTGCTTTGAAACTGTATTTGAACAGCTGGACCTTTGCTGGGGGCAAAACGAAAGGGATGGGCTAATAAAGCGACCGAGGAACTCGGGTTAATACCGCTGATAACATGTACTTGAGATGTCAGCGAATTCTTGACCTTCGGTTCGAACGATTGAATTGTATTCATAAGTAAGTGTGCGTTGTATTTGGGAGCATAATTCACTCAATTGTAATTGTAATGTGGACTTACCAGTTTTTATTCACAAGGTATTTAAATCAAAGGAAAAGATTTTAATCACCTTATACGGGCATTTCCAAGGGGAAAATGTTGGTTTATAATTTTCTTAAATTTCCGAAAATGTTTTTCAATAAATTATATGATCTTTTTTCAACTTTAGCGAACTAATGTCTCGTTTCTCGCTCCTATAACCTGGAATCAAAAAACTGAATAATGGAATATTCCGAGTGTCTATGAATATTTAATTTTGAATTTTTCAAATATATTCACCATGAAAGGTTTAAAATTTTTCTTGGTGCATTAGTATTTCCAGTCCTCAGTTTTAAGCGAGATTTAATATTTCATGTATTTAAAAATTTTCCTTCAACTTTTTTGTTTCTAATCGAGGCAGGTACATTTTCGAAATCAAAGAGAGAGCTGCTAATCCTTTATAGCACATAACCCGTAAATTTATTCATATTCACGAGTATAAGCTCAGAGTTGTATGCATGAAAGCTCTGCATAAATACGCAATATCTTGCTTTTGATTGTCACCAGCGCTCTTATGGCCTTTGGATCCGCGGTTATTTCAATATTTACGCCTGTCATATCCCCCTTGTGTGCCTGCTCGTTGCGCGTGACGTTACATGCTCCAATTTTCGTCCAAAAACACCTTCATTTGTTTTTTCGCGTATGGAGATGTTTAATTAATTCTGGTTTGCCGCAAACTCATGCGGTGAAGTGAGAGAGCGGGGGATATCTTAGAGGCAGGATAGAAAGTGGGGGGGGAGGAAAAAGGGCTTAACATATACATTTAGATCCACGGTCCCAAAGGTTTTGGGACGATAAGGAGAAATTAATGTTTGCACAGAGTCGGAACCATCCTCTCCCGCTCTCCCACTCCGCTTCCCGTATACTTTTCTTTTTTCTTCCCCATGCCATTAAAATTCAGCACGGTTCCTCAAGGTCGGTTACGCCGAGGGTTCCGCCGTCCCCCGCCAGAGAGCTCTGGAATCCCTTTCCGCGGCCCTTCCCGCCCGTCCGAACACTTTGCTTGCCGCTTCCCGGCCCGACGACGCTAAGCTATGGGGCTCTCGTAAAATGTAACTGCACGCACGGAATAACCAACCGCATCCCCCTCCGATTCTCAGAGTGCCGTAAATTTCTCAATCAAGAGGTGTTCATCGCGGACACGCCGATCGTTGCATCCCCGCGCCCGCCGCATCGGCAGAGAGCGACGCTTTGAGCGCACTTGATGCATTTTGCGCTGTAAATTGAATCCGACTGCCGCTGGCATATCTGAGCGCTCCTTATCCCTCTCTTGATGCGTCTTCTCGCGTTGTCACTTTCGTTCTCCACCTCCTCATCCCGATCGCGCGTGGAAATCGTGGGCCATGCGGTTGTTGAATTGATGGTCCTCAGTTCCGAGTCCGTCGATTGTACTCGTAGTCGCGAGGAAATATCGTTGGTTGGTGTCCATAGCGAATGGTTAGTTTAAATTCGGCGTCATGGCGTCAGTGGGGATGTATGTTTGGTAGTAAAAAATTGGTGAAATTTGGGAAAGTGTTGATAGGTTTTCCCAAATATGTAGAAGGGAATCATCCCCTTTGCTTTTCAGTTTTCCCTGGCGCCGGTACTGCTGAAAATAATTCGCCTACACTGAATTGTTTCAGGGAAAATTAATCATCTTTTTGCTTTCAGCCAACAAAAGCATTCTCGAATGATAAATTTCTAGTACTACTCTAAACTTTGTTTTTGATTCCGTTTGAATGACCATCACTCGGAAGTGATGTAAATACTTTCTAGAATGTTTCACTATTCAGTTTATAAAAAAGTTGTAAAGTGAAAATATGTACAGGAATGAGATTTGCAAGTCGGAAAGCTTTTTATAGAATTCCATTTGTGCGTCAATGAATTAAGGCATCCCATATAAATACATTTTATTTTTGTTATGAAATACGTATTGCTCTACGATTTGAAATGAATTATTCTAGATTTATTGCCTTCCAATGGTTAAATTCAGTAAAAAATTAAAATAAAAGGGTAAAAATATCAGTATACCCTTTTCTTAAAAATCATGAGAGTACTCTGCATGCTTGAATAACATTATTCGTTTGGATGCAATTCAGGTGGAAAACATCCTTTGTCACAGGCTTCATGAATGTTTCAATGGTCGTAAGTTTAAATTTAGATCTTTTTCGTGGATTATTCTAAATCGGTGCATGTTTTATAAATTCAGTAAAATGTCAGGCTGTGCACAACATACCCTCCACTCTGTTCTACATCATATCTCCTACTGGAATGCGATCCAAGCCTCCGGGTGTTCAGAGTGCACTTCAGCATAGTTTGATTACCAATTTTTTCACGATTCTGTTATGGGTTTACATGTAGGTGGCTATCTTTAGTCTATGGGGGCATGGAGTTCCAAATACTATTTTTTTAAAGATTTAAAATGAGAATTGTGCAGTTTTCCATATTCTTAAGCAGGCTGACGAAATCCAGTAGGAAGGCGGGGTTTCCTCGCTTGCCTAACATTCTGTCACGTACTTCAGCATCCCATTACCTCCCAGTATCTCTCCCATACAATTATAGGAGTACGAATTGGAATTGTAAAGCTCGTATGGCATCATTGAATTTAAGTCAGCAACTTTGTCTCTTCTCGTTCCATAAAAAATTATAGTTCCATTTATTTACCTTTCCTCTATCGAGACTATTTATCCGTTTTTTCCTATGCTCATCGCGACTTCCTTCTACGCTCATTCTTTGTATTCAAGCTACTATGACTTTGACCATACTATTATGA
Organism: Calopteryx splendens; assembly: GCA_002093875.1. Lineage (NCBI taxonomy): Eukaryota > Metazoa > Arthropoda > Insecta > Odonata > Calopterygidae > Calopteryx > Calopteryx splendens. The sequence goes on along the minus strand of LYUA01000201.1, from coordinate 499,961 downwards.
CTATTTTCAATCAAAGTACTGTGAAGTTAAGAAAGGTGAGGTGCTTAAGTTTGTAATATTTATGATCTCTTGCATCAACTTTATTTGTTTAGCTAGCCTCCTTAAGAATTACTTTCCTTTATTATGATTTTACTACTATATATTCGTCACATTTCTCCTGTCTCTTACTGTCCAACAAAATATACCCATAACCTATATCGGTTGTTAATTGTATGCCCTTACTATGGCTATATTAGCTTGGCTGATGTCTGAAAGTATAAAAAAATGATTACGACTAATCAACCCCAAGGCTGGGTATAGCTTAAACTCTTACTAAACCAAACGGTTTGCGAAATTCTCAAACCAGGGTAATGTGGGGCGGTTCTCCCTGTGCCGCCTGAAGTTTCCCAGGAAGATCTTTCAATCAAAAAATGACGCAGCATAATTTGCGAAATTTCGTGAATGCCATGGTGATGTTACGTCAAAAATAGTTTTTTATCCAAATGAAAATGACCGAATGGAAAAAGGAAAAATTTCGGTTTCTGAATAAATTTATTATCTAGTGAGCTATTTAGAATCTTACTGATGTTTTTATAGACCTCCTTTAATATTCAGGTTTCCTACGTATTTCGTTAAAATCTGTAGGAATAAAATATTGTATTTTATTTAAATTTTGGGTAGGTACTTATTTGGAGTAATCCGATTTCAAACTGAGCCACCATTGAAATCACGAATGTATCTAAATATAACCGAACTAAATTTTGAACGGCATTTTAAAACCCTGAAAGAGGCTTTTATTCGTTCTTAGGTCCCTAAGTCAATCAAGTTTTGGGTTTCTTTTACACTGAAAGCATCAGGATCCGGTGACAAATTACAATGGTAACACGCAGTCAACAAATATCCAATCAATTAAGAACGTGACCTGTAATGACAGATATCCTATTTTACATAAATAGACGTATTGCTCTGAAGAAGATAGTTAAAGAGCGAATGGTGGACTTTTACTACGTTTCTAATTTAATAGAACCGTTTAATTGAAATATTTTTACCATGATCCTCATAAGGATTTATATTAGTTTTCAGGGACCTCTGTAACTCAGACCTCTGAGGTCTCTCTCCAGGCTTAGGTTGTCTACTTATGATGGTGATAGACATATTTGCACTGATGGCTGACGGGATTTCAAGAGCACGCCCTCGATATCAAGAGTACCATCCCTGATAAAGGATATTTTACGTATCTCATGCATAGCTTTCAGCGACCCAAATATTCTCCTAGAATAGAATCCGTTTACGATATCCAAACGGACGGGAAGATTAACCAACCGGTGCGATCATATGCTTCTAGTATGTCTTATGGAGTCGGCTGGGTGCTCATTGTTAGGTAACAGGGTTATTGAGAAATTGACAAAGCCCTCGCCAGCAGATTCCCTGTGAAGGTATGGGATAACAGAACAAAGCCTCAGGACGGTAATAGCTCTTTTTTTCCGTCTTCATGTTACTCGAGGAGGAGAACGGGGATGTAACGGCGTCCCACGCAAACCGGGAAAGCCTCACTCGGGCCGCGTGCTCTTTCGTCTTTGTTTAGAGTTTGGGGATGGAGGATTGAGAGCATGAGAGGAGCTCGGGATATGAGGACCTCGCCCTTAATGGCGAGAAAAAAGATAGGGTGTGTGGGGTTCGCTGGGGGTGTGGAGGAGAAGGGGTCGAATGCCGCGGGTGCCCTCTTGAGGGTTGCCAGTTTTAGTGGACGTGCAATGGCGAGTGGGTTTTTGTTTCGGGGAATTGCGACGGGATGTGCAGAAGGAGTAGGGGGGGGAGAGCAGGAGGAAGGAATTAAAAGGGGTTTTATAGGGCATCGTGAAAAGGGCCACGGGGTGGTAAAACGAGCGATTCCGTGAGAATATTTTGAGGTCGCACGGACTAATTCAATTTGTGATCCTGCCCTTAGAGAGATAGGGAGGCAAAGGGAGGGTGTTATGTGGGGATGGGAGAGAAACCATCTGAGCTCAGCTCCACTTCCGCTTTCGGGGACTTGGATTCTATCTCTTCGGCTCGGAGACCCATCTCTCCCTTCGAACTCGCCTCCTCGCTCTCCCTCTCCATCTGCTCGCTTGCTTCGGTTAACCTCCCTAAAGTCGCTTCCCAAGTTTTACGATCAGCAATCGAATCGTTACCATGCCATTTATTTCCAACCCCCCATCTCATGACTGGGATTTCTTCCTTGCCTTCCGAGTCGCCGGCGTCAACCAAGCGAGGAATCCTTTCCCGCTTGTGCCTTGCCAATCCGCCAGAATCAGCGTTCGTTACGAAATTAGTCAGCTATGCGTGTCCTTTCCCTGTAAGGAATTTTAAGAGTTACGATAGGATTTGGTTTCGGTGGCGTTTATCAACTCAATGGCAGGATTGAGAATAAACTTCGTAAAATAATCGTCACTCGGGATTAAAAAAATAACCTTTCCCGTGTAAGTATTATTAATTCCGCTTTATTTAATATTAAGCGTCTTCAAATTATTTTCATTTAATTTGTTTACTCATAAATTAGGCCTGCTCAGTTAGCAATCAGTCCATACAGACACACATATCTCTCTCGCGAAAATATTTCTACTTAATTTACCTAACTGAGGCATTTTCTTTTTCTACCAATTTGGCAGACTTAGAACGAAGTGAAGTCGCGTTTCACTTAATGCGAACATTATCTAGCATGAAGTTTTAGCACGCATTCTCATCGTAGCCAAAATTTCATGGTGTTAAAAAATATTTGGAATTGTATCTAAAGTAGCAATCATACATTTTTAACTAGGTATTTTCGTAGTTAAATGTTTTCAATAAAATTCAGATAACAGGTTCCTTAAGAGACCGTAACTATGAAATGATGTAGATAACAAAAAATTAATCGATTATTGGCCTGAAAAGTTTATATACAACATTACGTTAAAACAGACTATTAATTATCCAAGAAAATACTAATAGCAATTTTATCCCCTTCTTTATTTTTGAGAAGCATTATTTCATTTGCTCATTTCAATTTCACGCCTACTAACATATTTATAATGTCCCCCTCTAACGTTCGCAACATTTCTTTCGCTCCGTTTACATCTCTTGTAGGCATTGTATTATAATCTACCATATCTTAAAGTGCTTAATCTCGATTATGCGACTGTGATTCTTGCTTACCAATAAAATTCATGAAAAAATGACCGAAATAATAGAATGAACATTGCCTCATGGAGATATGTAACGGAACATATTCGGCTGCGAGGGTGACTTTTTTAGGTCTCCAACTTAAGACTAATTTCGTTTTTGGTGCACGTTACATTAGTTATTCTCAGTCATTGGACCTTAATGATAAAACTAAAATCGATAATAACTTGCAAGAGCTGTTTAACCATGGAATTTCTACTTTTGTTTTTTTGCACGATCTTATTTACAGATGATATAATTCGGGCGGCTGATATAGCTATTTTCACGAATATGTGTTTAAAGCCCTTCCATTCCGTGTCGTACTTAATTCGCCGTTTTGTGTGCTATGTGAAATGATCTATGGTCTGGAAGGAGTTCAGAATATGCTGCATTGCTGCTCTCGCATTCTGCAATTATTTCACGTCACGTTTTTTCGGGCATGAAAAATGCCTCCAGTTGTCATGCGTCTCAAATTTCTCCCGATAGAGTTCCGTAGACTCTTTGTGCTGCTCTTTGGAGGACAGGAAACGGATACTGCCCCCCCACATCAACACCACGTGACCTATTTTTTCCGTTTGCATGGACAGAGCATGTGAATTGATTTCCCTCAAGTACCAGAAAGGACGAAATCATCCGCTTCCCTCCGGAAGAGTCCAATTCTTCCATGGCTGATTCCGTTTATCGGGAAGCTTCCTGGTGTGCCCAAGTAACTAGATTTCGTCTCGCGGGTAAATATGGCGGAAAAAGCAACTGCCGCCTGGATGATTAACGGACCTAATCCAGCGCGCAAACGCCAGTAAAACAAAATCTAACTCGCATGGAGTGTGCTCGGGAGGCTCCCGCGAGTTTCCAAACGGTCCTCGAGAGGGTGAGAAAATATTTCCTGTGTCATGAGCTCCCTCCCTTCCCACCCTGCCATCTTTCCTGGACCAGGGGAAGAAAAATTGAATTTTCGGACTCGCGCATGGGGGAACTCTCTCTCTTTTTTTCCATCGTTCCCTTTCCACCCTGCCAACCACCTCCGACGCCCATTTTGCTCCACGTGCAGCGCCGGGTGGACTTTAATGAGAGGAACCAGTAGACGCACGACGACGTCCGAGCGAAAACACTCAGGCGCGTTTCTCCGAATTCCGTCGTCCCTCTTGTTAACGGCATGGCTCCGGCCGCCTCCCCACGCCTTCCGTTGCACACACCGCGCCTTTCAAAACCTTCTCTCTTTTCATTTTAATCCCTTTAGACGGGAAAATCAACACTCAGGCGGCTGGAAGTCCTGATTGCCGCCTTCGCACTCCGCTCCTCCCACGTCCAGTTATTTATATCTAGAGCATGCGCCGCCGGCTTTTGCGGAGTAATCCATTTACTCCTCTTCCAGGCCGACTCACAAGCGTACGTCGAAGCCATTTCCTTTCGCCGACCACCCATCACGATCGAGACCCCCTCCCCTCCCTACCCATGTCCTATTTTCACGCACCTTCCAGACTCGGTCACTCGTGGGTGCTAAGATACAATTTTTCGTTTGGGCTTCGGTCGAGTATCGTGATTACGTCACTCTAAATCTAAAAGGCGTTGTTATATGATCAAATTGATTCTTTCCGTGTTCTCTTAAGTTTAGGTTTATTCATGGTTTTATCTTTTCGCGAAGAACAATGTTTTTTTGTTAAAATAAGAATGTTTCATAGCGATATGGTGAGCTTAGAAGATTGCATTCTTGAGCAGGAGGGCACTTAGGAAACGATGGGTTTATTGCCAGCTTTTCAAAATTTAATCCAAATTAAACCAATCCAGAATGCTTTTATTTCGTATTTTTGACGCTGGCAGCAGAATTTAAAAATTCCATTTTATTTCTTAAAGACAAAGGGTAGAAATAAACTCAATAACTGAGTAGATTTGAACATGAAAAACATAGTCACAATGAAAAGAGCACTCACATTTTTGGTGGATGCTTTCCCTCAACCCTCCATGTACCCTAAAATATAGAGCCTTAAACCTCAGTGACTCTATATATCAAAAAGAAAACATAAAAACAATAAAAAATATACTTTAAAGAAATCACCTCCCCATAAAACGTATTAACACCATCCTAAACCATACCAATAATCGGCAATAAAATACTGGAGAAAAACTTCCAGAAAACAAATTACCCTCTAGGAGAAATGAAACACCCAACACACAGAATCACAAAACTGACATTGACAAAATTAAGACAACGGTAGATAACACACTACATTTCTCTGTAATGGTTACCACTTAAAAAAAAACAGAAATATAGAGGACTTATATATGTTAAAGTATTGTCAGAACAGCTTAGCAGATCGCTGAAGAACAAGACAGACTGCCTCATAGCACACTCAAACAAAAACACCTTACAGAACATATTATATACCCCACTCAAAATCACAATACCCAACAACCAAAACAGCAATGTAGTCTACAATGTTAAATGCAAAGGCTGTGATATAAATTACATCACAAACATATAAACATCACAATATTTAGGCAATAGAATATCACAACATAAGTCAGACACTGAAAACCAAAAAAATGCTTTCTGCCCTAGTTGAACATGCTTGTACAGAAAAACATGACTTTGATTTCGACAACACCAATATTATAGAAAGAGACAATCATGATGACAAAAGGCACATCAAAGAAACGATCATGATTAAGAAAGATGGCAACTGTTGCAATAAAAGGACAGATATCGACAAATTAATTACTGTATACTCCAATATTATCAGTTAATAGGAATTTATTATCTTATTGTATAAAATAGTTACTCATATTGTTTATATAATGTAAATATATGTATATACCACTGCGTAGTAATGTTTTTTTTGGTTAGTCCTGAGGTTATTATTGTTGTATTCTGGTTTAGTAATTATAGTGGTTGTAATTCTGTATAACTAAGTGACTCGGTACGTACTTGGTGGAATCTTTCCATAATAAAAG
>LYUA01000201.1:349666-360074 GCA_002093875.1 Calopteryx splendens | reverse complement strand
ACGGGAAACCACCTCAATTATTTTTCCCAAGACACATAGTTGGACACTAAAATGGCATAAAGTATTCAGAAGTGAAGATAGGGTTAATGTAGGGGTTTGTCCATCAGAGCTTATCATGCTTGTCATACCCTAACCGGTAGATTACCATAAAAAAATCATCGATAAATAATTCAAGTGCGCACTGTATTGGGTATTGTTTCTTTAATATCAATAATTTTAGTTTTACACAGCATACAAAAACAAATTTTTATGGATAGTAAAGTAGTAAATCTATGCTCAGGTGGTTAATATGTAAATTCATAACTTTCATTCATAAAATTAGAACTTAACGATTATCCCAACGAGGACATATGCCAAAGGCATGCCCATAGATTTTGACCCCCGCTGTACTTCACTACGCCACAATTAGTGATTAAATGTAAAATCGATGATTCTATTCACTGCACCATTAATGTGAAAGCGATACCTCGCATAATTCATTCACTCGGAAACGTCGGCTAAACCTTCGCCTCTGAGAGTCTTGAATGTCTTCATTCCCTCCAATAACCCTTACTCACTGCCACCTGGATCCTTTCATTGCTCGTGGCTTCTTAATTTTCCGAGAGGTTGGTGCGATCATTAACGGAGCCTTGCCCAAGTCTAATTGCACACTGGATGCTTCTCCTGCCTCTCTCCGCGCAATTTCCTTTATTCTTCTGGGTGAACCTTATTAAACTTTTACGCAAGCTACATCCGAGGGATGTATAGTGTGTAATTTTTCGGACCCAAAGTTTTAAAGGTTTTTTATTCAGGGCTACGTAAGTACTTTAGTCACATAGATGTTTAATAAATATTTCCAATATTAAACTCTTAATTTTAATGTAAGAGCAAAACATTTTTTGGTACTGCTCTTTCATTTTTGTGATATTGTATTATTATTGTTAAGTACGTTTATTATTATTTCAATGGTTATTTCATTATCGAAGGCAAGTTATTCTCTCAATTAATTATGTGACATTATTTTTGACTAAATAATTTAAGAAAGTGTCAATCAAACCAGAGTGATAGCCAAACTATTTGTGAAACTATTTCTATAAACTGGTTTGGTCAACATTTCCTTCATTATTCATAGTAAATACTTTTTTTTGCTCCTTAAAATCTCACAGTTCAGGTACTAATCCTTAACTATGTTTTTGCGGTTTAGAGAATTTCTGCACAACGAATTTTAAATAACGTACTTCACAATGTACACACGATTCTTAATTAAATAAATTTAAAAGAGAATCAACAAAATACATCAGCATATTTTTTCATGGTTTCTACGTTGCAGTGATGTTTTGTTTTTCTTTGACTTCTAGATTCTTTTGTATTTTGTTTAGTATCCACGGATGTAAAGGCTCAAATACGGAAAAGGTCATAGGTGTACGTAAAAAAAAATCTTCAGCCGTTAAGATTTGATTATATCACCATTAATTTCATTGTATTATTTCATTTCCAAAAAGGTCCATCGAATTTTTAAGATATTAAATGTCTGTGCCACTCCCATTCTCCCTATGCAGTTACTCATGGTGGCATAATTTATGCTATTTGCTTAAAAGAAAACGGTGATTTACAGGAAACAGAATAGATCCATTGGTGGGGTAGCATAAGTATTTTTGCCATATTTTTGCTCCATGAAAAATTCTTGTTATTTTTAATTGTATAGGTATCATTGTCCTTCTTTCGTTTAGTGAGCGAAGTAAACCTCAAGTGCCGATAGAGATTAAGGCACGGAATATATTGTATTGATTATGGAACGTTTTACGTAGTTCCCTATAAATATATTTTCGTAATTTGCGTTTAATTAAAAATACGTTGATATTTGTTTGGTAATCACTGGACTGAGATATATATGTCGTCGGTTCTGGCAACTATAATGGTAACATGCACGAAATCCCGTTAATTTTCATGACAGTCGTAAAATTAGCGCAATAAACGGATGAGCTTTAAAACATTCGTATTTAAAATGTAATATTTATAAGGAATGCGCGAGTATGTTGAATTAAAAAATTATTTTCCTCACATTCGCAAAACATGAATGCCTATTGTTTTCAGTGGTGCAATGGCTGACGTAAATATTTTGATGAGCTGCAAAAAGGTTTTAATTAATTCAGTTGCGCTTTTTAAGACCTTCTCTTACTGTAATTTGTATAATGCTAAACTATTGATTATAGTCATATTTTTTACTGTTTTGAGGTTTCAATTAAATTTACCTTTGTGAAAATCGCATTTTCAAATAAATAGCCCATCATTCGAAAAGGTTTTCATTTATGGACTTCCATTTCACACCATTGTTGTTCAATTTTGTTTAAATACATGTTTATTTTCGCAGTAGATTCAATGTATTTACCATTTTAGTGCAAACGGGGGTTGTCTTTCGGAAAACTGAGATACAATATATTTTGAATATGAAAACCTCATGGCACAGTGCTGTAAGTTTTTCATCATTTCTTGTTTTTCGTTTCTCATAGCACGAATTAAGGGCAATCAATTGTAAAACATTTCATTTCTTAAGGTTAATTTTTATGCCATAAATATTAAGACTGCTGGTACTATTAAAAATAAATATCCAATTTGATAATTTCGTAGTGGAATATCGAATCTCATCCAATTCAGGATATCGAGTTCGACGAGGCGAATATCGAGTCTCATCCAATTCAGAATCAAATATTTCCTTGAGGATGGTGAAAATGAAGTAACTGAAAATACTTCGCTCCCAAGTGTACATTTTTCATTGTCTGTTATGGATTAAATACGTTATGCTCCCCCGCTGAAGAGTAAAACTGGATATAAGGTTTCAAATTTAGGGGCTATATGAGCTTCATCGTTTTGAAGTTAGTAAATTACCAATTCCACCCCTGATGGGTATTCAAGACTTGCGATACCTACATGATATTTATGATGATTGTTATTATAAGAAGCGTCCTTCTTCATTGCCTGATAATGAGTTCATGCAGCTGGCTAATGTTATGGGCTCTGTTTTCACCGAGCCATGATATGTTCCAAAAGAATAGGGGTTTAGTATTATTTTTTAATTTTAAATTAGTTTAGAAAATTGTCCGTGTTAGCAGTTCCACTGATCCGTCTATGTTCGCAGTGTTCCGTGAACGTCAATTGTTGAGACGTTACTGGGTTGGCTATAAAATTTTGTTTAAGTAGAATTCAAGTTACGACATCTATCTCATATTATCTCGTAGCAGATGTCTTAGTTGCAATGAACTCTATCATCAGAGAAATAGTACTGGTAGAGTTGTGAAATCTTTCCTTTCATCCGCCTCAAAAAATCGTGATTAATCAACTCGCGTCTTCATCTCTCTCCGAGCAAAGCCCTCCATTTGTACCCCCTTAGTTGGCCCATTTTAACTCACCTTTTTACACACTCCACCTTCCACTCCTCCCACCCTGCTGCTGGATCTCAAAACTCCTCGCACGCATTATTTAAATGTCTGAGGTGGTTCTCCCCGGCCCAGGTGACCGTTGAAACGAGAGGGAGTAGACGTAAAAGTGAAAAAGGTGTTAGTTTTTCTTTTAATGTTTGCATCTGTTTGCAAAGATAGGTGTACAATGTACACCTATCTTTGCAAACACTGTACATAGAATAAGAAGCATGCCACCCTTCGAGAGATGTGAGCGCGTGGGGGCTTAGGATGAACGGTGTTGGTTCGACGGTTTGTAGGGGAGAGGTAGGGGTTGGAGTGGTAGAGGAGCTAAGGGCGTTTTGACAAATGGTTGCACAGGACGTGTGTAATAAGTTGGATGTAATGAGGTGAGAAAGGAGGGGGATTTCTGAAGGGGGGGAGGAGAGTGGTGACAAAGGGTCGATTCCTTGAGAGGCGGTAATTGAGGTTGGACTGGAAATGACTTTATTTGGGGCGCTCTGGGAGGAAGAGTGGAGAGATAGAGACGGGAATAGCATCTGGAGACATGAGCATGCGACGGTGGCATTCCTAAGGGTATATATCTCCCTGAGCCGCCTTCCACCCCTCGCCACGAGGGGAAAAGAACGAGTAAAGAAAGCAGAGTGAGAGAGGTTAGGGGTGGTGGAATTCAAATTTCGGCCCCCATCGGTGTGAAGCGGAATTTTATGTCCCGGTTTAAACTTGAGGTGTAATTAACCGCCGCGTCTTGAATGGAGTTGGAGGTCTCCGTGTTTAAAGGTGTTTCTTTATCGCCCTGAGCCGGATGATAGCTGATCCCACCTGTGGTTTGGATTAATTTTGGCTGAAGTTGTCTATGCGAGAAGCACAAAGCCAAGCAACACTCCGGATTTTCTGAGTATTCTCTATGAATGGCTTTCATTAATGGGATTTTGAATATGAATGGTGTGAGTTCATTCTGTTTATTGCTTGTTTACTGAGTAGTTTTATTCCGACGGACGAGGTACATTGATGTCATGGTTATTCAAATCATTCCCTCATTGGCGTGGTATTTTGAAAGAATTTAACCTTTTACTCACCAATAGCATTTTGTATTATTTGGTTAATGACTATACTTTATTTGCAATTACACTTGCATCAATTGCGGTGAACTTATCCTGAAGAGTAATATTTTAAGACGTGTTGAATANAACGCTAATTTTTGTACTTCAGTTGATTTAGGTTCTAAATTATGTCTTCTTTGTTGAATGTTTTGGTTTATAGCAATTAGTGGCACTTAATCTATTTTTCAACTCATGAACTTCTGCTGCATCAAGGTTTTTAATACATTATTTTCGAATCCATATCTGTACTCTTTCATTGACTCTCCTACTTTGATTCCAACGTGTCACGGTGCCTCTGGGCAATTCAGCAACCTTGCTTTAAATGGTAAACCATTACATTCTTATTTACAGTTATATTTTCTTTCAATTGCCTATACAGTAGCACGCTGTACTTATTTTTGAGGATTTATTGCTACAAATGGTTTTAATGTGTACCATAATTTAGCATTAATCTTAAAGTTATGTATAATTAGGCATAAATTAAAATGTCTGAGGTGGTATTCTTCAGGCATTAAATTTGGCGACCAAACGGATTTATTCTTTATTTTTTAAGAGAATGGCCTATTTTGAAAGTTTCATTATTTTCTGCTCTAATCTTAATTGCACCAGCTGTCGAAAATTTCTAATCACGTGCTACGTACATGTACGCGTTGTTACACCTATCAATCCAAATACAACTATAACATGTATAGTTCATGCAATGCTACAGTCACACATATACTCTCCGTCACTTTGTGAGTCTTACTCCCCAAATATCATTTTCCTTCATCGCCGCAGTGAAATGAAGAGAATGCTCATTTCAACCACAGCAGCAATAAAGAAACCTTCCGTAGAGGCCCTTCATCGAGTATCGTCCCAGAGGAATGAATCCTAAGACTCTTCGTCTTAATCATCTGCCGCGGTGATGCCCCCTTTCCCTGCGTCTTTGTCCCGCTACCTATTACGAAGTAAGGGTCCTTGATCAAGAGATATCCTCCTGAGTAAACCCTAGGGCGTCTTAAAGGTGGAAGACGTCGGTATGCATGAGCCCATCGCTTACTTTACTCTGGAACGCCCTCGTATTAAGAAACAGTCATTCTTGAGCTCGCTCATGTGAGCTATTAGCAGTACGTCTCTTTCGCTGGGCCGTCTTCAAAAGCTTTCATCATCTTTCCCGTAGCTAAAACGCACCCCATCACAGCCCTGCACCTTAATGGCGGTTCTCGTGGAAACTCATCCTTAAACAGCTCATTCACCACCGTACGGAATCAACTCATTTTCTACCGGTAGCTCTAAAGTGCTTTACACTCCTTACTCCGTACCTTTTCCGATTGCTAGTACGTCACCAGTACTTCATCTTTGCCACTCAAATACTTATTTTTTACCATAATTATGATGATTTCCTCTTATTTAAATCATATCTCTGTTTGGAATGCTCTATATTTGTGCAGTTCTCAGTGAGAAAGGCGTGGAAATGTCCAACCTTCTAATGCCCTTTTCCATTCCGGACCCAAGATGAATGTTTTATTTGTATAGTACTGAATGGCTTCCGCTAGTTACTTGTCACATCGAGTGCAGTATTATAAGTTGGTCAATAATAAAATGATGAAATGTTAAGGATGAGAATTAGGTTAATGATTAGTGAAAAATCAGTCTATATTTTATAGTTTTATTTGACAATTCAGGAATTCACCACGGTTAAAAAGTAAAGTCGGAATCAACATTTTCAGTAAAAAATTTTAAGGGAACTTTGAATTTATTCTCAGAAGGATTCTCATGCTCTATATACACTTAAAATTAAAATTTGTGTTGAAGTTGGTTCTCAGGTTTCCGCAGCGCTTCGTACTTCCTAGTTGCCTCCTATTAGGGAATCCGTCTACACAGAATATTCTTGTAGACGACAGTTTCTCCAGTCATCCTGCTGGCGTCTTCAGGTCTGAAGTGTTGATGCATGATTCTCGCCCGTCTTATCTTAAACTGTGTTGAATTCAGTGTGTTACGATAATATAAATCGATAGTTCCTTCTTGGTCACTGAATGCTTTGTCCAATTTTGGTATCAAGATGAGTTACTTGTCGTTAGTATAGCATTTTAGTAAACGAACTTAATTGTAATTGTGGAATAGACTGTATACGTAAATAAGTTGCTGAGGTGGCTGGGTTGTTTTTCCTCGTGGAGTGAAATTCAGCTCCCGCGCCGAGTCCGTTCGGAGAATTTAAGAAGCCATAGTATGCACCTCAAGTTTCCACAGCATTTTATGCAATATTGTCGCTGAGATAATTTTCAGTCAATTATCAATTGAGAAATCCAGTTATTTTTCGTATATTTTGGAATTGATTGTTCTTCACTTTGAGCAAATCATGGAGTGATTGTATGTATTTTACAATTATTTGATTGCTTTAATGTTTTACTCTGTTTTAACATTTCATCAGTTTACATGTATTTCATGTAATTATTTTATCTTTCCGTCTCATTAAAATTTTTATTGCGAGCAAAATGTGTTCTGTGTACCTATGTTTAACCATAAATACTAATGGAAAACTTGATGCTATGAGGAATTCATTCTGGAAATCGTCAAATGGGTGTATTTAATTTCATTCGTTAAGTAAACGAATTTACATAGCATGCGAGTACTATATAACCTTGGCGTTGGTTTGCATCAGTGAAGAAGAAGTAGAATGAAATACTGTGCGGTAAAAACACTCGTGGGTTCTAGAATAGTTTTTTCCCCGAATCGCGTTAACAAAAGCTAGCGTATTTTCTGATGAAAAATGTTGAATATTATTACGCCATGATTGCCGACTTCACATTGTGTCTTTTGGACTCATAGTTTAGCCATTGGCTAATCGTAAATTAGATCCAATCCGTTCCGAAAAGTTCCCCAAATGGTTAGGCCTAAGTGGTTTTTGTTTACTATTTAGGGCTTAATGCATTAGTGCCTGCTTGGGCAAAGGCGGCGCCATTCGGGAGCACGGTTTCACTGGCGCTCGGTTGCGGGAAAACCCCGCACTAACAGGTGAATTTTACATTTCGCGCAGCCTTCAGCTCTTCTCCCATCTCCTACCCTAGTGGGTTTGGGGCAAACAATCCCCCCAGGGCTCGCTGCCACGGTAGCACCCGCGCGCTACTCGAAGATGGTGAACATTTCGCTTGGAGGTGAGAAAAGAAGTGGGTTTTGAAGGAGGTTGAGCATTGCCACTCTTGTTTTCTCGCTCCTCTTCTCCGGCGTTCTACAACCCTCGTTCCTCCTACATTTCCCAGTTCCCCTCCCACTACATATTCTCCCCCCGCATCATTCCCCACCAAACTCGGGGTTGAGGCGTCTCTCTCATCAACCCCAAAGCAGCCCACCCCCTCCGCATTCCTTCGCTGATGATTACAGTCCTCGCGGGGCGTCAAACCACCCCCTCCTCCTTAGATCGTTTTAAGTGAACCAAGAGACTTCATGTTTCCCCTTCCTCCCCATTTGTCCCCAACCTCCCAGTTCCCTCACAGTCGTCAGTCTTTCGAAGGAGTGTCTTAATTTGAGGCTCACGTGGCAAGCGGTGGGATTCTCTCACTCAACTGCCTAATGCCGCCACCCCTTACCCCTCTTGGGGCTGCGAACATCCACCATGCATGAGTTGTAAGGTGCCTGGATGGTGAGGTGAAATGGTGGAAGACCGTGTCACTCTTCGCAGCCTTAGGGACGTGTGGGTCTGCTTCTCTTTTCTCTTCACAATTAAAATGTCTTCGTAAGCCCGGTCTTAATTTGACATTTCTAAATTTTCTATCCCACAGCGGCCTAATAAAATTGTAATCGAATTTAAATTTAATCAAATTTTGAATTTAAATCGAAACTTTGGCTATATGTGATTTATAAAATATTATTTTATTTATGGAAAACTGAGTTGATATACCATCGACACAGTTTTAACGAATTAAAACTCCATCCAAATTCTTTGTCTTAGCGACAAATAGGCCGTGTACAAAGCTTTACCTCTTCGCTATTGGCCACATTATTCATTGATTACAAATATTCTTTGTCATTTCAAAAATATTACCACTAAATCTTGTTAACTTCTAAACAACCATCATTATAGCGTCTATGATGTGTTTCATAAGAAAAAATTTGGTTAAACAAAAGGAGTTCTTTAATATACCTACTCGTACGATAATGCTCCTCTCGGATTCCTTCGAAGTCATAATGTTCCCTCGTTGCTGAAATTCTTGCTGTTACAAATCATGAACCCATTAAACAACGCGAGGCCCATTCTTCCGATTTTCCTAGTATTTTAAACTAATAAACTAAAAATTGTATTGTTTTTCTAAACCGAAATGTATTAATGATCATAGATATCAAAAGTGAATTTATTTTCATTCTTAACATAATGTATGATTTAGCTTTCTTCTTTTTTAAAAAAAATGAAGCCATATTCCAGTTATTTATCCCCAATATGAATTCAGTATTCGAGAGAAATTATCTTTAAGCAGGATGGTCAAAATTATTATTGACAAAATTGGGAGTCTAACCATTAAATTTCTCAAATATTCCTGCACCAACGGCAAGAAATTTGCGTCCATGAAATATGAGCATAAGAAAATAAGAGGAGGAAATTGGAGTGGCAATCCAGGGAAAAAGAGAGACTCGGCAAAATTAGGGAACGGAAAATGAGGAGGTTGACCTGTAACGAACGTGGGGAAGGAAATGTTGAGAGGGAGGCGGATCTTAAGGAAAGGACGGGGCGCGCGTGGGGAGTAAGAATTAAGAGGAAGGGAATGGGAAGACGGAGACATTACTTCGGTCATAAATAGTGACAGAAACCTTACCAAGCCTATCTCTTCCCCGCTCTCATTATCTAAGCAAGCTGAGACGTCGGGAGATGCCAGAAGGGGGGTCTTCAAACGTAAAGGGCCCACGCCAATCTCCCCCACCGCTCTCCCTTGGCCTTTAGAATTTCTTCCTTCCTTCCCTCCACGTCTGCCCCCACCGCTAGCCTTCCCTAACGTCCTCCCTCATGCGATCCTTTTTATAGTTTCTTTCTTCCGTCGTGGAGCTGAACTTCGGGATCGCTTGAAACCCTCCCAGGAAACCGCTGTGTCCTATCTTACAAGGGTGGGAGGCCTCGACCCATTAAGTCTCCTATGCTTTCTTACCCACTCCTCTCCGCTACTACCGGTGTCTCATTAGTGTTATGAACTGCTACTCCCCGCTGTCCTTTTCTCCGCATGCCTTATTCCACGTACCTACCTTGGTTCCACAAGTCTCTCAAAGACATGCTGTGCATTGATCACGATGGGGGTAAAAAATAATCACTCTCATCGGTAATAAATCCCCGCCACGGTAGGGGTCATCACCCTCCTTCCGCCCTTCAGTGCTGCATCCCCCGAAACTCTTCCAGGTTGATGGTGAAAGGAGTTGGGATACTCGGACATGCTGAAATATTAGCGTCGGTTAGTCCTTTTTGTTTAACCCTCCGCTTGAATCCCGTTACATTTTCATTAATTTATTGAATATTCATGCCGTATTTCACATAAGCAGGTTTCTTTAAAATTTGAGACTCCTATGACTTTCATGCGACGCGTCTAAACAGCTAATTCAGAATTTCATTGACGAAAGAGTTTAAAATTTTAAATAATTAAAGTATTACCACAGTATTCGAGGATTTAATTAGAAACTGTGAACCGAGGTAGCCATACCATTGTGCAATGAAATTTCACGTACGTTGGGAAGGATTATATCCTGGGAAATTAATACCATATGTTGCCATATAGTGGTATTTTAGTTAATCATATATTTAATTCTTGTAAATATATAAATATGTAATAACCTAAAATTCAATGTTAGTTGTTGAATTGATGAGAAAAAGGTTATTCTGAACACCAGGTAATCATATATATATATTGCTTGATTATAAATACGACCCCAAGGGGTCGATAAGAGTTCTCCCGG
>LYUA01000201.1:301255-312000 GCA_002093875.1 Calopteryx splendens | reverse complement strand
ATTGCATTTTAATGTGCGTTTAAACTATTTTTCGATGCACATCAATAATAAAGTTAAGTATACTTTTCCTCTTAAAAACGGTTATTAACGTCAAGTGAATATTGTGTTTTGGCGTATTTATCTCCACTAGTACCATTACATGCTATTTTTTGTCATTGCACATTACTATAGTGCAATCTCTCAGGAAAATGAATTCTTCATTGTGACAAATTGTCTAATTGAACAAATAGCTATGAATGACTGACAGAAAGTGGTGAAACCTTTGGTATTCGTGTATAGCAAAAATTCTCGTAGATTCTTCTTCGATTTCACCTTCTAGTGAAAATGACTAATCACGTATGTAAGCTTGAGAAAGTAAAGACTTTTTAAAACCATGAAAACAATAGGTATTTTTTCTTCTTTTAATTCCGTCTAGGTATTTCTTCCGTCACTCTAATTCATCCTTCACAGTAACTGGTATTTTTATGCTCCCCCTCTATCCTGCTGAATCTTTGAATTTATAAAAACACCACGATTCCATTTCCTTTGAGTAATGTATTCTTTAATCGTCCGCTTTGTGTCTCAGAAATTAATTTAATTTCAAATCTAAAATTATTATTATTTTTAATTGATCAGCTGAATTCCATGACGTGCTAATATTTTTCTGCAACTAGGTTTGAGATAGCCACTTGAACATTCATTATCACAACCGCTTCAAACTCCAAAACGAGAATGAAGTTTTAGCCATCTTGAATTGCAAATTTCCATTTTTTATTAAAATATATACATATTCTCTCAGTGATGATGTTTTGGTTCTTGGTATCAATTTTTTATTTCTACCTTGTTTCATCACGGTATTTTCTGTGCAGATCTAGAAACTGGACCATTATCCAGGATACCGTCATGGAAATATGCCAAACGGTCGTGCCTCTCCGAGCCCATAAAACAATGTGAACCCTGCAATCGCTTCTTTAATGGTAGAGGTCAGGGGTTAAGGAATCTCGTCATGCAATTTTATTGCCAGTGCGCTTTATCTCCCTCCTCTCCAGCATCGAAATCAAAATGGGACCGCCATCCTGGTCCCGAAAATTCGGAATTCAATCCCTCGGAGACACAGGAGCTTCATTTTAACCGATCGTTTTTAATCCTGAGTGATTTATTGCGGAAGGAATTTAAGCAAGTGACGTTCTTAGGTGAGTGTTACTCGAACTCTTTTGATCCGTTAAAGGACGGAGCCGAGAGACGAAGTTCTGATTCAAAAGGGACTTGGCGAGTAGTTCTCGCTTCAAAAAAAATTTGTGAGTCAATACGAATTTTGTCATCATTGTTACGCGGGGAATGCAAGAGTTCCTTCCAATCCGGCGAGGAGAGCGAGTCCCTTATCATAGGCGGGGAATCGCTCGAGGCGCTGAGAAACTTCGATTACACGGCTACGGGGACATTTGAGGAACCAATGTTGAAGGATTCGAAGAAAAATTTTGAAGGCATCCTCCCTATAAGAGGGCGCGGATGATAATGGGAACGCCTTCGTGGATGCGAGATGGGGTGGGAGACGGGGTGTTACTAAAGAGGAGGAAGATGTCCTGGTGGGGAAGGTGAAGGGAAATGCTGGGAAGGAGGTTGAGGGGAGATGGATGGAACGTCGGATTCGATTCAGCAGAAAGTGACACAAAGGCTCAAAAGTTCCGAAAGAATAATCTTTCTTGGAAGAGCGTGTGTGTGTGTCGGTGAGTGCCAGGGGGCTTTGCAGTAGGCCCCCTTTCTTTTCCTCCCCTTGCTCGAAGGGAGGGTTCTTTAAGATCTTCCCTTGAGCCACCTTCTCTCCCCATCCAACTTCAGCTTCCCCCCTTCCAACCCTCGTTCCGAAGTGATTGCTTCCCTCTCCCACGCGCTCAACTCCCGTCCCACGTGATCAAAATCGTCCCCGTTTCATTCCAGTCTGCGAGTCCCGATGCCTCCTCTTCATTATCCCCGTATCGACCCGCTATAGAAAATGACGACTCTTCACCTTGATATGGAGTTGGATTGTGATTATTTTCGATAATTTCCCCTACCCTCTCACTCTCCACACATTCTTTACATCTTCCATGCCCCACGGCTTTTTAATGCATCTTATTGATTGTCAAAAGTGATTTCTTTGCTTAAAGCTTCTAGAACATCGTTGAGTAGAATTATTGATTGCTTTAAAAACATTACATTTACCCTCAAGAAGTGAGTCGCATTTTTATAGTGCTGTAAGTCATGATTTTTTAAAATGTTACTCTATACTGCTCTGCTAAAACACGACAAACCTATTTTTAGTTAATAATACAACGTTGTTCATCTAGTTCGTAAAATTTCAATTTCATTAATTTGGTGCCTATATTTATGCGCCAAGGAATACAGCAATCGAGTAAACAGTGGAGACCTGGTTCAAGTAAGGCATACAACATTGTTAAACATTTCTACAAATACATAATATCAAAATATAATTCAGTCGTCTTTATCGCGTTTTTGTGCGTATTTATCACAACTCTCCTTGATTGCTTGTATTGGGTAATAGCGTAATTTGTGATAGTTATTGATTCATAAAGCCGTGTTGGAGATCCTTGACTATAATGAGAATATCTTATCTAGCCTTGGCTCACCACAAAAAAGGAAGTTTTCTTTTCTCCTTGAAAAACTATAATATTCTTGGTTGGCCTAATTATCCTATACAATTTCACTGTACCACGAAGGATAGATTAGTTAAATTTATTTTACGTAAGTTTTTATTGTTTCGAGTACACAATATATACTGTTCAGCTGATCGTACGATACTTGATAATCCACTAGAAAATTATATCAAAGGAAAGTTCCCGGAATTTTTTCTAGTTAAATTCAATTTCATTTATTCATAGTTATCGACCAGACATGTTGTATTCATTTTCTGCCACCTTGGTTCTGAGTAAAATACATTAGATTTGTTTACCAGGGTCCTGGTATCCTGTATTTCTTATTTGATTTTACAAAATTCATGAGGATTACATTAAAAAACATTTCAATCGTCCCAGATACGTTGAATGTGAGTGGCAACCTGATATCCATCCAAACATGTCATGCGACCTGGAGGGGAAAAACTCGTGGTGTAAAAGAAGCGGTCGTTTATCAATCTGGACAATCGCTTCGCATTACGGATTCATAGCTATTCATCCCCGGCCCAACGGTCATTTTTGAGAGGTGGGGAGAATCCACATTTTGATGAGTGCCTTGAGAGGTTTCTCGGGGCAGTCGGGACACTAACGACGGCTCACAGTCTGACACTTGTGTGCGTCTGGAGAGTGAGTTTATTTTTCCAATTTCCCTTTCCCATTCCGTCCCCGGTCCCACCCTCACCTCCGTCTTACCCGCCACCCTCCTCGCTTCCAAAACCTCCCGCCCTACTCTCCATACACCTTTCAATTTCCGGAACCCATTCAATCCTTTGGGCGTGAGGAACTCTCTGCCCTTCCAATGAATGGATTGTGACGTGCATGGGCGTGTTGCCCCGTTGAAGGCTCGCCTCTCTCATCTCCTCGGCCGAACTCCTCCGTATTCTTGAGGTCCCATGCCGCCCCTTTGCCCTTCCCTGTCCGTCTTTGATTCCGTCTTGTAGGGGCTTATAAGGGTCCTTGCTTGTGATTTACCTCAGTAGCCGTGTTTGAATGTTGAATAGAGACTAACATTCCTGGAGTTTAATTACAAGGTATATTCAGTCTAGTAACTAAAACTAGTTGATTTGGGTAATCTGATTCATTCTTGCCAGTGCAGAGGGTAGTCGTTTTCGCAAATTACATTTTGGAAAATATTTTTCCGGTTTAAGAAAAGGAATAAGAAGTATTCGGTGTGTTGAATGTAATTAAAAATTTCGGGTAATAACCAAGTAATAAACAAAAAAATTCTAATTAGGTGAACTTACTTCTCGAAAGCTCTAGTATTTTTGCAACTCCAATTAATTGTTCACAAAAATATTAATTTACGAGGTACGAGGTATATTCCTTCAAGAACGAGATTTATTCAATAAAAAAAGCCAAGCTCAGAAAATGCGATAGTAATGGTCTTTCAATTCCATCGGTTCCTTTGTATTATTTCACTTTGCCAACTTATCATGAGACTTCAGTAGTCCTTAACTTTCTGCATCATTCAAGAATAGCTTGGGATGCAATATAAGACTGTTTAGACGGCATCAGTGGAAATAAAAGATACAGGAGACCCGTTTTCTTATAATGAATTACGGATAGTCCTCCGGTTCTTTACTGACCCTTGAGTAATCCTTTCTTGATGAATATTTCTCCCGGTCCCCCTCCCCCATCTCTCTCTCGATCCTTTACGCCGAAAGAGAATCGCCAATGCGTCGCATTCTATCGACCGCGTTCCTCAAAAGAGAATCAGATCCTTAATCATCCAGCCGCTTCTCATTTCCTCCTTGTCTCCCTGGACCCCTGCCACTCTTTGCCAATCCTGTCTCCTTGCCTGAATCCAAAATCCCACACTCCTTCGGGCACGCCTTCCCTTACCCCTCCCGCACCTGCTCTCCTCCATTCACATAGATTTCATTTGACGGCAATGAGCGTTTAACTAAGCTTTTCACCTTCATCTTCCACAATTGTGTGGTTATTCAGTTTCCCACTCTTGCATATAAGTATTTAGTCACTGTGTCGAGGAATGGAGGAGTTGAAACGTGAATAGACACAAGCTATTTAGGGCACAATATTTTCGCTTCTGCACAATATCTATGGATTCCTTGATCGTCATTCTTGTTCAATTAATATTCAAGTGAAAAAAATCCGTTTAATTAATTAAGAACTAATTTAAATAACCTTGTAGTTGCTTTTTTCGTAGAAAGGGGCTGAAGTTATATCATGCGGAAGTACACCCGAGGCTTAACAAAATTCAATTTTGTAGTTCTGTCATAAAAATTATTATTTTATATCATTTGTCTACTTGCTGGGTCCACCGTTTGTGATATCTTGGGAAAAATTAGTTTCAACTTCCTAGTAATGAATTGACCAGTGTGTACACACGATGAAATATATATTTTATAATCCATTAGTTGCAATAGTATAATAATAATATAATTATAATTGTTATGCTAAGTTTGTTTCGTAGATTCACATGACTGTTGGTGATGCCTGACGTGGATCTATTGATGTTAATACGCAATTGTACATAGAATATAGGTTCAAATCAACTCATTCTTCTTTCTAGCCCAAAAAACAAAGAATAAGTAAGCCAAAAGGCAGTCATAAGTGAAATTACGCATGTGCTGAAGATTACGGTGATTCAACAGAGGCATAACTTTTAATGACTCATTAACTTTCGCATAATTGATAAAACTTCGAGGTTTCCCATTAAATGAAAATAATAATGGGTATCGATTTCCCTAAAGGTGTACTCGTAAGTCAAACGTTTCCACCAAAGACCTAGTTCGTGAATGGATGGAATTAACCTCAAGATTCCCGTATCTGCATAAAAACCCCGTATGAGGTTAAACATTTCACAATGATGCCTTAGCTGCTACATATTAATGTTAATGACAGTAAAGAAACGTTCGCTTCCTTTAAAATTAAAAAGGCATCATTATACTGTGAAACTCTCCTAAGTTCTGCTTGATTTGGGATATATTTCACGAAAGTTTTACCCAAGTTAATAAATTAGTTCGGTTGGTTCGGTTGGCTTGAATAATTAAATAAGTCGATCCGGAAATGACGGAAAACGATCAATCTCATTCTGTTAATTACGTGGTATATTGACGTGTCATTTTCTTATACGGAAAATCTGATTTTTTCTATTCCCCAGTCAGGTAAAGTAATAGAATCGAAAAATGTGCTCATTTTTCGGCGAAAAAAAGTTTGATGATTATTTGAGTGATGAAAACGATTTTTAAGAACTGTGAGGAGGAACTGTTGGTATTTATAAATATATAGTATGAGTTTTACTGTAGAAAAAAAACCAACGGTGGTTTGGCCGCTCTTTGGAAGGAGTTTGTGACTAGTTTCCATTGCGAAAAAAATTTACCATGAAAACAAACGGCTTTGGTAAGGAGGCATCTGATGTCTATTCAGTGAGAAAGTTGTCAAATTCACGGATTTCGTCATATTTAATTCTAATTAATCTCATGCAAATTTCCGAGACTTTCCTGTCCATAAATTTCTCGGATATGTTTTCCTCCTATCGTTCCGGTTTCAGAAGTATAATAATAGAAAAAAATGCTATGTATCAATCTTCAGTTTGAAATTTATCGCTTTTCTTTCTCCTAAAAATGGAATTTTGATATTCTTAGGTAAATCGTATCCTATAATACTCGCTTGGAATAAGTAGTTTCCATTCCTGCGATTTAAACATTTAATTTTCTTTTAGGATACCTTGTCCCCTTAAGTCATCATTAATTTAGCTAAACGTTCTGCACAAATGTAATAATTGTTACTTTACAACATCTCCATTCTTTAAATATTCTTTCGCTGTAAGTAATTCCGGTGTAGCATTGTTTGGTTATGAAAAGAGTTTCTGTCTGAGTTTTAATCATTTCAAATTAATAATTTTATTTTATTCCTTAAAAGAACCTCTTTTTCATGCTTATTATTTTAAGAATATTTTAATGGTTACGGGAGATCCCTCATTAACAAGATGTGTTGTATTTCACGAGGCTATGGTTCACCGGGACTTCCTTTGTGGCAATTAAGAAAATTGATCCTCGTGCATTTTATGCTTAACATCCAATGAGGGAAGATGGATACGAGGAGAAAACTGCAAGACTTACCTTTTTCCGTCGAGGATCCCCCAAGTGATCTACTTACATTAAGAGCAGGTCCACTGTGCAGTAAATCCTTTAGCTTTACCCTGGAAACTGGTCTATTTTGGCCGTGTCGTGATGACCAATTTCTTTGCCGCCCCTCCACCCCCAGCCCAACCCCTGTCATCCGGGAGCCGCATCCCAAAGTTTTATTCCACCTTGGTTCAATCCCTTAATCTCACGACGAGATACTCTTTTTAGTACGCTTCATTTGCCCTTTTAATTTATACCTCGCTCAATAAAAAGCACTGGCATGCCGTTAGGGGGTGAGTGAAGGGAGGGGGAGAGAAAAACAAATTTTAGCTCTCGCTGATTCAGAGAAAAAAATTAGCGCTGGCTTAGCCATAAAAATAAACGTGTATTGCATTTGATTAATCCTCTCAGGAGAAGCTGTCATCCTTTTAGCCTGTTCCCCCACATTACCCCTTCCCCCATCACTGCTCCGGCTCTTATCTCAATTACTTTATTGTGTGTAAATATAATCCTTGACCGGTGGAGAAGTAACAAAATGTAATTTGCGTAATATCTCCTCTATACAGAGCTCATCCTCTTATGATAATCTTTTCAATACCGGTCATATCTTCATGTGCCTGAAAGCTTTTCAGTTTAATTTTATTCAGTCCCCGTCGCCTGGTGTCTGCGCAAGACGTTTTTCCTAATAATTTATAATATTAATTTCCTTCAGTCTCCAACTCCTGGTCTCCGCTAGCGTTTTTCAAATAATATATAATATTTCAATTCCATTTCATTTTCTTTAAATCCATCACTTGGTGAAGACTCCTGCTAATGAAGGACCACTCATGACGTTTTGTCGTCAGTACTTAACATCATTTCAAGTGGTTTATATGTTGCATCTTTCACCTCCCACTTTGCTTTTAATGGAGTTTGTCTTTTTTGTCGTAATGGCATAGTACATAAGGAAACCCCCCAAGAGATCCAAAAAAAAGTTGCAATTTAGCTTAAAATGTGGTATTTTGTGTGGAAGCAGTTTCCTTAAGTGGTTTCGCTCCCATAGCCAGTGAATGCTCCAGACTTGCTCTTACGCTTCCACCTTTGTTTAAATCATCACCATCTCATACTTCCATTAAAAGGATGATATTTTCGATGAAAAATTAGTAGCAAAAACTCTATTATTTTGTGTTTTTTTACCTATCGGAAATATGTTTTTAATTTTTATTGCCCAAGACCTATGACAAATGTATCCTCATAACCATCTTAAGTGTACGTGATGTAAAAAAGTTAAATGGAGAACCTCATGGCCATATTTTCGCCAATAATGATGATACCTATAATTTACTGTCCATATTTGTAGAAAGTACTCCTCCGAATCTCCGACAAGTATAGTCATGAAATTGTTTTCATGCTAACGCATCCATATGCATTCACCGAAGTGCGACCTTTTATGAGCCTCCACGCTTCGTTATTTGAATTTGCTGTGGGAGAATCACTGCGGTCTTCGAGTTTCCTTTCCCACAATTGGTATTTCGTTACCAAACTTCACCGTTGGCATCAGTTTCGAAACTAGTTAATCTTGCCTCGAAAAACTTTTCCTACTACAGTGAGGAAAAACTTTTTGAGATCCGTATAATGTTTCGCAGTCTTTAGGAAAGTAAATCTGTGGTAATTGGTAAACATTAGTTTCATTTTGAGCATTTTCATTAGCTCAATTTCGTTTATTGTTTTGAAATGTTTTACTATAGAGAAACTGTGTTATTTAGGTGCATGTTACTTTTGATAAATATGACGAGAATCTTTTTAATTCTCTCCTCGGATGTTTTCAATTGAGCTCATCTTTACTATTTCCATACTTCACCGTGCTGTTAATGAGGGGTATTACCTTCAGATTTTCTCAATTTATATGAGATAATTCTAAGAAAACATCCACAATCATGGGAAAACAGTTCTTAGGTTTTCACCACGATATTATCGCACCGGCTTAAACTTAATTCCTAATTCATGATTGTCGGCCAAAAATAACACCGTTGTGTTGACGTAACCACATTATTCACTAGATGTGGTTTCGTGTGACTTTTTCTGTTCCCGAAGATAACGAGAGGGTTAAAAGGGCAAAAACTATTGGCGATCAAAGAGGAGATAAAGACAAATTCGATGAGTGAACTGAAGGCTATACCAAAGGGCGAATAAAAAAGTTTAACACTGTAAAAAATGTAACAAATGTATATAGGGCCTCATTAGGACTAATTCGAGGGAGGCATATGAATATCGGATGATAAATGAAAAGGTTTTATAAAAATGAAAATGACCTGCTTTTTTTCAAAACTTGTACATTTTGATTTTTCTAGTCTGGATTTCCATATTAAATTTTAATGAGGTATTCAAAACGTTCCTAAGAATTGATAATATCGTTCCATTTAAATTTTTGGCGATTAACAAATTATAAAAGCCGTTAGTTAAATTAAATTTTTAATGCCTACTGTTGTGGGATTCGACAAAAAATCATTTTTGATTGGAATTTATTTTGAAATGCAAACACATAGAAAAAATACCACCAATTTGGCAAGTATTTTTAATGCGGGTCATCCTCATTTATTTTAAAATCGGCTGGGATAATAGAAAATATTCGGTAACCTGACTGCCGCAGCGCATATTTTCAACGCTGGATAACAAGCTTAAGGCTGTATAAAAATTATACAGTAAGGATGTATATAATTGATAGTTAATATAAATCACGGTGTTCTAAGGGATCTTCGTAATTTCAGCTTCATGGTCATGTTTGCCACTTCACGACTTTCCCTCCGGTTTGTCGAACGAGCCTGTTCCACGGCATTATTCCAGCACACTACCTTGCAAATCATGGTCTGCGATGTGGAAGAGGGTTTCCCCAAGGATAGACTCCTGTCTTCACTTTTGAGTTTCCTTGTCGCTTCTTATTCGGCGGAACGTCTTTGAAGGGTGGTTGTCTATTTTCTCGTCTCCATGTCGCCTCTCTCTTTCCTGGTAACACATCTGTCTCCCCTCCAGCCTGCGTCATCCACCTCCAATCCCCTTTCATCCCATCCAGAGTCTCCTTTCCTCCCACCCACTTCCCTCCCTTTTGACAAACTTTGGCGAAACTTTTGCCGCTTGCTTTTTCCGCCAATCCTCGCCTCTTTTCCTTCCCCACACCCTTCTCTTACGCCACCAGTGCCGTGTAGGTGACAGAATCCTTTACTGTGTCTCTCTCTTTATCAAATCTCAATCCGCCCCAACTCCCCACTTCTCCCCTCGGGTTTTCTCAAAAGTAACGATAGATAGCCGTCTTTATTTCTTCGTGATCTTTAACAAATTATCGCCATAGTCACTCGTGGAGACTTATCAAGTTTCTCGTGCATATCCTCGTGCGAATTTTCACAGACACGTAAACCCCGCGATGCAGCGGACCATTTTCAATTATTCAAAAGAGTTTGGATTAAAAAACATGGCGCTACTGCCAGGCTTCCACCGTCATCGAGCAAGAGTTCAGGATAGGGGACAATACCAGACCTATTGTCTGTTGGATGGAAATCCGACACCTTTTCTCCTTCGTTAATGAAAGACTGGAAAGTCTCAGGGATCTTTCCGCAAATCCTAAATGCATGAGATGCGTTTATTAATCCAATAGTTGAAGCACAGTGCTTCTCATTGGATGGTCTGGGTTCGATTCTGAGTGATTGCTGTAGGCATGCGTAGCTTCACCAAAGCTGTGGGATGAGCAACAATTTCTTTTCATAATCATTGAAATCAATCGATGGTTATCTTGAGAGATGATGATTCATTGCGTAATGATGGGTGCAGTGTAATCGATAACATAAGTCCTCAAATACGTAAAATATTGGTATGAGAAGTGCGCGTGAGTGCCACCTATGGCCGCCCACGGTTCATAAAATGCATGCATTTAAGGTAGAATGGAAGTTTCTTTCCCTCCGCCAATGACTTGCCGAGAAGTTTTGGTACACAAGGAGCGACACAACTTGGGTTCAGTAGGAAATTTACAGAT
>LYUA01000201.1:262973-274150 GCA_002093875.1 Calopteryx splendens | reverse complement strand
TGGTAGGGCCGTTCTTCAGAGGCGAAAGTGAAAGAATTCGAAGACTTAAGGGGTCAAGCACTGATTCATGAGGGGCACCGTTCCAATAAAATAAAAGTTGGGAGGGAAATAGTACAAAAGGAAACACTTCCTGCCTGCTTTCCTGGATTGTTCTCTACCCTTCTTTTTCCAGATATCCGCACTTTGTCGCTTACTCACTGCCATTGGTCTCTCTTGAAGGGGAGATGAGCCGTGGGCACGTGACCAGAGGAGAAGGGAAATGATATGTGTTAACAAATGCAGAAGTTTTATGCTATTATTTTACGATCCTCTCCTCGTAAGATAGTTTCTGGTTATTGTCTCTAGTTTTTTTGAGGTCTCGAGAGGAAATCTACATCCCGAACCTCATCGAATAGATCGTCGGAAATTCTCATTCTAATAAGGTTGTTCACGTTAAGCATCAGATATTTCCTAAGAGGTCGCATTGCTTGAGCCCCTGATGCCTCAATCCTCAGCTTTCAGACTCGCTCACTGTTGGTTGAACTGCAAGTAATAATTGCCGAACCTCCCATTCCGCAAAACAAAATTATTCTAAAGGCTATGTAAATAAGCATTACATGGCACTAGTTCCTCGAGTAAAATGAAAGCCAATATTTATGCATTCCATCTTCCTCCCCTCAAACAACGAGAAAACTAATGTTAAAAGTTAAATAAAAACCATTAACGAGTAAATATTGGAAGGTGTTATGAAAACGGATGGGAAACGTCCACTGGCCATCGAAAACGTTACCGAATCGCTAGCTTCACGGAAAAATAAATAATTATACCCTTAATGCGTACAACCAAGTACCTATAGAATATGTTTGGGCATTATACGCGATGATCTTCCCCTCTTTCCCCTCGTTTGCCATACTCACGCACCTGTTACTTTGTAAGTGGAAAACTTCGAGGTTTTGACATTTACAATAAATGAATTTGTGTGGTGCGATTTTCACGTCAATAGGATAGGAATCGTTCTCTTGATATTGTGCATAGAAAATCACAACTGTGATATCAGGGAAATAAGTGTACCACTCCGAGCGGTAATGCAGTATTTACTATTAGAGGAGTTTTTTTTCCGTATATTATTTCAAGCTATTGTGCAAAATCAAAGCAATGACCATGATGGAATTGTAATTCGGTCTTCTGTGTTTGGATGATTGTTTGTTCGAATAGTCTTTCTAGAAGCTTACAAATAGCGCATTTATGCCTCACATAATATCAATCCCTACTTCCATTCTATCCCTCTTTGTAAGGAAGCTGAGTAATAGCATTAACTTTTGCAGTGACCATACTATATATATAAGTTTTAAAATTTAAAGGTAATGATTCGAAAATCATGCCACTAAGCAGGGAAGTTGTTATTGTTTCTATATTGACGAATATACAGCTTTTCTTGAAACAATGAAATAATTAAGATACTCGTAGTAAGTGAAACCTATGCCGCTGAGTAAAATATCTCTGTTCATATGTGATGCTACCTACGCTACTGCATTGAATTTTATTACTGCAGAAGTGTTAACAAATTAGATACAGCATACGTGCCCCTCTTACGTGATGTGTTCATTTATAAACCTGTCAAATACCTAACCTTGACATTAGTTTTTAAAACTGCGTGCTCGCTGTCTACTTAGGTAAAGGCGTTTTTTAAGCTAAATTAAATATTAAGTATTAACGTGAACATGGTTTCACGACATTGTAAAACTTTCAGTAAAATGAGCAAACCTTTGTTATGATTTTCTGCTTGTTTTTAGCAGTCTTCTCAAATTCATTTTCATCTTCAATGCTGAAAATTTTGGATATCGAATTAATACCATTTACTATTTTAAAAGTGAATACATATTATGCCTTAAAAACTTTATATTATTTTTATAATTTTCTTTGCCAATTCCTGCTTAATCATGTTTCCTTGAACTAATAATTATAGTTTCAAGATTTCCTTTCGACTCTGTAGTACAGTTTAGGATCGAAAAACAAATGTTTTCTGATTAATCCGGATAATAATCGCTTCTGAGCGTTGAATGAATTTCTAGATCTAGGTCGATGTTCATCCAAAGAAACTTCAAGACACCTTTTATCCATACGCCAACTAGTTTTTAAAATTCTTCTCTTTAGTGATTATTATTCCAGTTATAAAACCTGTTTTTTTAACTTGCGAGGTGTAGGCAGTAACTCCTCACGGCTGAGGATTCAGGGACCCTTGTGTAATGATCCATCCGACGGTCTGTGGGACTAACGTTTGGAACTAATGTAAATGCAGGGAAGCAGTTGGGCGAATATCATTTTAAATGCTAATCTGAAGTTCCCGGACTCCTCCTAATGGCCTGTCTTTGCACATTTATTGTGAAGTCAAATTTAAATTTTCTCGGAGGAGTTATTTTATGAAAAAATATCTAATCTTAACTTTATTATTTTATTCCTTATCGTACAAAAAATAGATACGATTTCCACTGCGTCTGAAGTCAGAGATCAGGAACTTATCCCACTTTCAGATTGCATTTCGTTTGCAAGGTTTGAATTTGTCACATGTTGATAGTTAAACTTGAAGGAGATTTTTAGCGGTGTTTTAAGATAAATTGTCGTTATTTTACTATCGGAAATACGCTAAGAGCTTTCTGGAGAGAAGTTATAGCATTGATGGTATGTTCATCTGTGATACTCTTGCATTTCACTAAAATTGGAGTGGAAATCTCTCGTTTTGGTGGCATATGCTACGAATAACGTAAATCGTACACGGTAAACACCAAAAATATTTATTCCATAGAATTCTCTGGCTTGTCAATTCCTAAGTTATTATTTAAATTGCACCTTAGTGCACCTTACCTCCAAATTATGGCGATTTACCACGCGTGTTCGAGCATCATTTTGAATTCAACTGAGGCTTATCTTAACCACCGTCATCTCGACGATCGGAAGAAAGTGTACAAATGTCTGTTAGAGCAAGCGGATTTTTCGCCGTAACCATTTGTCCTCAGTTTTCATCTTACCTCGTTTCCTGTGCAACTTCCCAGCCCGGTGACAGGGGGGGGGAGGGATAAAATGGGCGCAGAAGGGAAGAAGGAGAAAAATACCCGTCTTGATTTCACGAAATCCTTTTTTTCCTTGATTCCCCGAAACGCTTTAGCTGAGCCAGGGCGGCCTCGGAAGGGAGCAAGGAAGGATAGTTCAAGGGAGAGCGGGTCGAGGGAGAGGGATCTAAAACTTCCTTTTTACACCTCGGTGTGATCCGCCCTCATTTCTTATTTCCCGCAGCACTTCCTTCCTCGGCTCCCTTGCCCGATCATTCGCCAATGGGATTGGCGCCGCAGCGGGGCATACCCTATCCCCTTGGCAACCGTAGTTGGATGCATTTACCCTTCCCGTGCGTGGAAATGGGTCGAAATGTTCGACCATTACTGCTCAAGCTCCGCTCAAACGGCGCTCCCATTTATTCAGCCACCGTCCTGAGTTGTAACTTCCTACAGGTGAAGACTGGAGCTTCAGTTTGCGGAGCAAGTCCTTAGACTCGTGCGCCTCGCATTGCTTGCATATATTTGTCGTTTGGCGTGATCGACCGCTTCAGTGATGATGGCATGTGTATGAATTTGAAATAGATTGCACTTCGTGGATTCACAATTTTTCGAAAAGAGTAGCAGTGTGTGCTATTTATTTTCGTAGAGCATGTTGCCCCGCGCATATATTTTAAATGTATTCCAATGTAGAAATATACGGTATGCACTGTGTTGGAGTAGATCGTGCTCTGCATATGAGATATAATTCATTACAGAACCTTTTACATTCGTTGAAGTGTCAGTATCGCTGTGTCTGAATGGAAGAATCAGCTGTTAAATAATGATCTACACACATAATAATTTAATTGCTTTTCTCACCGAGTTAAAATACTTAGTAGTAAAAACATTGCGTGGAAATTCGGGAGAAAGAAGCATAAAAAATCAGGTTATTTTAAATAAATCATGTAATTTTCAATTTAAAAAATCTGCTATTCATTTAACTCAACGCAAACCCAGGAATTAGTGCACGGGTATTTTCTTTTTTACCTTTATTTGTTTGCATTGAATACAAGAAGGATATTTTCCGTCATAATATCTAACATTTAAAAAATTTTGAGCATGGAATTATCATAGAACCCATGCATATTTTGACGAATAATTTATTGACTATTTCAAAAAATAGTTAAGTTATTAACATGGTTGTTCATCGGTGATTGTGCAATTACGATGCTACTTTATTCCTCTATTAATTAGAATTCAAACTTGTATTGTAATTTTGTTTTGAATAATAGCGTGCCAGGGATGACGTAGTGGGACTAATTCATAATAATACACTCCTATAGTTATAGTTAATAATAGTTCCTGTTTACTTCACAAAAATAGTATATATGAATAAAAAATGCTTGTGTGTAAAACTGCTAAAACGCCTATAGCGATTTTGATATTAGTCATTCAACTCTTCGCAGAAGTATAAATGTCTTTCAATTTGTTATTTTAAGGGGCGGGTTCACAAGATGATTACAAATTATTACTTTTGTATAGTCAAAATTTTGACTGCTCGGTAGCACGCTAATTAGTTGAACTTTTGTTACATTTTGTGGGAATGAACTTAAACTCTCTCCTAGACCTGTAGGAAATGAATTTGACCGTCTACTCCCAAACGTTATTTTATCTTTTTGCATTTTAAAACCGTGTTCATGCATCCTACTCTGGCACCACGCACTTAACACAGTTTCCCGTTCCTACCCAGATAACATCACGCCGCCAAGAAAGTGCCTCACAAGCCATGATATAGTTGTGGACTAGCTTGTCTGGAGAAAGCGCCTTAGTGTCGGAGCAAACTGCAGTTGCTTTCCCAACAATGCAAGACTCTAATTAGAAACGGATTTCCCCAAAACTTCGCGAAATCCTGCTTGATTCCTTCTCAGCAAGTACCACGTCTATTGTTGGTGGGCGCCGAAGTTTCCACAAGGCCCGAGCACTCCTATTTGTATGCTCACGGGCGTGGGTGCGATCGACAAACTAGCGGGTGCGCTTAGGTCCGTGCTGCGTAGCAGTCATACTCCTCGGTTCTTTAGCTGGAGGGACTGTCGTAGTGCTCGTCTAGTTGTGATTTATTCATGGTCTAACCATGGCCATACCTAAGTTTTGCAAAACTTGAAACTGAGCATGGGTAGGAGGAAGAAAGGGATGCCCAAACTCCCTCGTATTTTTTAGGTGTCCGAGTTTAAATAGACTGTTGTCATATCCACCTCCCCAGCATTCCCTAGCGGGCTCCTCGCTTCGCCCAGCGAATCGGCGTGAAACGCTTTTTCTTCCAGAGAATAATACTTTCTACTTACTATTAGTGACGATTGAGTGTGCACTCAGATCTTCATTGTTTCAGGAGAATGTTTCGGAACTCCGCCAGGGCTTGTTTTCATAGAAAGAGTAATGGAGTGGCATTATTTCACGTCAATTAGAACTCACTGAGAATTTACGAAAAATATTTTGAGTTCATTGATGAAAGTTACAATTACGAAAATCTCCTCCCTTCGCTCTGGTGCGGAATGTGAGAACAACATATACCTTACCCTATCCATATCTGGGTATTTTACTTTTTCACCCCTTCTCAACGGAAGTGGGTGTGGGGCCGGAGGGAGGGGACAGAGAAGGGCCACGAGAAATTGCCGTTATATGAATTGAGTGGGAAATTATAAATTTGCTCTCAAAAAGAGTTTCACTTTTTTTAATACGCCTCAGTAACTGAGATTACATATTTTAGAGAAAGATATTTTTCTGTTTCGCTTCAGTCAAGAGCATAAAGGAGAAAGCTAATACGATCTTTTTTTCCAGATTTTCTATATATTCATGTAAATTTCAATCTGCATCTACATATTACCGTGCAAGCTACTGCGAGGGCGATGGGTCATCAGTCATTACAGTTATTTAGTAATATTACCAAACTGCGGCTTTTCACATTCGGGAAGTTGAAACTGCCTTGCGTATTTCCTAATGTTGTGGTAACTGGGTAATTGTGCGAGGGAATAAGAAATTCCTTGGTTCTCTTTATTCTGCAGTCAATCTGTATCAACCTCCCTTTGTGATCTCGTCCACCAAATTGTAGTTTTCGAGTGTGAGAAATATACCAATTCAACAATATCCTGATATCTAGTGGCATGGTTCTTAAATGGGCAAATGTACTTATAATTAAAAAAAAGTCTGAAACGAAAATGAAAATTGTTGAAATTTAATTTCTCTTCATTGGAAAAATGAAATTTCTCTGCAGTATATACTTTCTATAAAAAAATAACTGCAAATCAAGTTAATGATTTTATTGATGGGAAAAAATGAATGTAGTTAAAACGTTCTCCAATTTCAATAGGCTTAGCCACAAAGATTTTTTTTCATTTGCGCATAAGCTGCTTCCTCTCAGTATTTTGATTTTATAGATCTGTGTGGTCTGAACACACTAAAACTTCTGTAAGCTTAAACGCGGTATAACGCGGTATTCTTCAACTCAACCCATTGCCGACGTGGAACTCGAGCACGTGACCTTGGAGTCAGTCGCAGAGGTTTTTACTCACCAAGCTGTCGCGGCTACTGCGGCGGAGTTAATGGCATTCAATGTGGTGTCCCACATGTAGCATGCTTCCTTTGAGTGTTTGTAACTCAGGAAATGCCATTTACAAGCCCCATTCTCTTTTGAACAACTGACGGCATACATTTGATTGCCACTCCTTGCAGTTGATTAACGTTCTCCCTATTAATTTTTTTTTGTAAAAATGCTTTTGAATGGGCTTTTGAATCTGAACTTTCGCCAGGATCGGCAGCGAAATGTTGGCTCATATCAACTCATAAATTCTCATGTACGAGATAAAGAGAAAGGAAAATATCATTAGCGTCAATGTGTAATGTAATTTAAGTCAACATAGAGCTTATTATACCTTTGTTTACGCCATTGGATCATTGAGCGTTATTATTACTGAACATTAGTCTACCTTTTTCATAGGTACTTCATTATTTTATTTGAAAATGAGAACTTAAGCGCCTTTTAACTAGCGAAAGAATTGCGCCATAAAAACTGAGTGAGGTGAAATTAAATATTTTTTAACCACTAAGCATAATCTTGAGGGAATCTTCACTCGCCCACTATTCGCAAGTGTTGATCAATATATTATTTTCTTTTAATGGCCAAAATGTATGCAAATATTCATGTAAATGTTAAATGAATTCTGTATAACACCTGCACTTTTAGATCTAAGCCTTATTGTTATTTAAATAAAATAATATGATTTCATGGCGCATATCCACTCTTGATTCGTGCATAATTTCATTCGAAATTAGACTTCTTTCAGAAAACGAATTAAGAGAAAAAGATCTTATAATTTACTGGCAATAACGGTTAAACTCTTCAATTCTCTATATAGTATTTTAAGAATTTCTTACCCCGAAAAAAAACTGAATTAGCTAATTTAAATTAGTGAGGTAGGAAAAATGTCAGGAAATTCATTTATTTTTTCCAACTGATCCCCTGTAGGCCGAATGTGCATCTTTAGCTCTTCTTTTACTTTTCAATTCTTTTTTCAAAAAACCTTCCAAGCGCATTGCTACTCTTTCGTATTCGTATATCCAAGTGAGTCCGGTATCATATGGTGATCAGGTGTTGAAAAATTCTTTTTTTTATGTTTTCAACGATTTAAATGACTATGAAAAATTTTCCTTATCTTTAGTTAAGTATTTCAAAGTCTTTAAAGGTATAGGAGAGAGGTAGTCATAAGCTACTCTGAGATAATAGCAAATTTTAGTTTGATATAAATCTGTGCATCTGGAATTCAAATAGGAAAATTTTTCTCTATAGTCACATGCTGTGCAACATGTGTTAGTTTATGGATGTCTTTTTTGATTCATAATATACTTATTATTACGGAGGTATTTAATATGGGTTATGTCTTTATCTCCCATGAGGAAAATTGAAGCAACTAATCTTATTTATTAGGAAAAAGTCGTTTTTGGTGATGAGAATTTCCTTATTTTCGACTTGAAGTATGTGAATACTCATGTGTTTTAGAGACGATTCCTAATTCTAAATACTTTTAAATACCAATTCTGCCAAGGAAGTCCTTCATCCTCCTTATCCACCCCGCCTGGAAGGTGTTCCTTGGCTCCTAAAGTGAATGTCAAAAGAGAGTCAGTGTCGGTCTAACTTTATTGTTGCTATGGAGTGGATGTTGGCATTTTCGGCAGATGAAACGTGAATCAAACATTTCTCTCTTCTCAATTCGTGTGTACGCATACGTGCCGAAATTTATGAGTTAAGTTAGCGTTAGATACTAGGCTTAAAGTCTCTTTTTGAATTATATAAATTGCACTGAATTTGGAAAAATTATCTGCACACGCTGTTTGAATAATAGTTACTTATAATCAATCACAAAGTCTTTGCAATGTTATTCTATTTTTTTACAATTATGTTCAATATACCTGCTGACTGCTTGGTGTTGACCCATTTATATGGGGTATATGCCACCATTGGACGCAAAATTTCTTGCATATTTTTCAATGCGGGCTAAATTATCTTAGCTTTGGAGTTTAGTGTTCATCAAGAACAATTTTTATTTTTTTTCAATCTTCTATCCAAAACGTTTTGAAACCAAATATTTGTCTTCCCCATCGAGTTGCTATACATTAAATATAGTTGATTATCTTTATGAATTTCCATATCTAAGTATTATAATATAATATAGCATTAAGCAGCGCCCAATTTCAAAATTTCATCGCATTCCATTCATTCTTCAATCTCAATCCAAAGACATTTGTAGCCTTTATTTGATCCATCTCATAATTTTATGTTCGTATGTTCTATTAGTAGGATTCGGGGCTGTCAGTTTAGTAGTGGTGTAGGTCTGCTACATGTTCATTGCTTTTAGGGGTGCTTCTTCACTAGAGCAGTTGCATTTTAATCTCTCAAATAGAAAATATTTTAAATAGTCTATTTAGAGGTCTTAAACTAATATAACTATTAAATAAAACAAACCTACGCTTTCTACATTTCCATGCCGACCAACAAATTGACGTTTTGAGCTTTATATTTACCCGTCTCCCAGAAAGATTGAAAATAATGGCAGGGGTTCTCAACCGGTGGTACTTTAAATAAAATCATGAAAAATAAAAACAAAAAAAGTCCACATAAATGAAAAACTGATAGCGTAGAGCGGCTTCGTATGTTTTTCTCCACCTTTCAGAGCCTTTTTAGAGTCACTCCAATTAGTTTAGAATGATTTTAAAAATCTCTTTTCAAGAGGGGCAGACATTGAGGGAAGAAGGACCTCCTTCTCTCCTATTGGTTTGCTCCCTCTCTCGATATGTCTACCTCCTCCTCTGCCTCCCCCAGAAATCGCAACGTATTTTAAGACTTCAAATACTTATGGTTACTCCCTACAAAGTAAAACTCACATTCGATCCCAATTTACCTTTGAAATTTTCGACAAGTTTTACATTATAGTACAAGGTTAAATTTATATTAAATGTAAATAAATAATTATGCATAATTTATAGCTTAACCCTATTAAATGGTTTCTCTTGACATTTTCTCTTAACAGAAATGTTATCAATTGACGGTACAGAAATTAGTTTCTTTTCCTTTTCACCTTCCTTTTGGTGGTACGCGTCTTGGAAAAGTTTGATAATCTCTGAGCTACTGAATTACTCCAAAAAGTTTTTCGCATAGAACTTATCGAAACAAGCAAATGTATAGCTCAAAGAAGTTGCTTCAATTATATTATTGATTTAAATTGGCACATAGTCTCGATCAGCTATCGTCTACCACTCCTAAACTAACATTCTATTATCCTGCTAATGGAAAATTTGGAAATAGATATTTGGTATAGATCGAGTAAGGATTATACGCTTCTATGGAGTGAGAACCCAGTTGTTTTCTCCGTTTTCCAATTGGTTACTTCTGAAATGTTTTTTAAGGTTCTTTCATGGCTATTGAAAAAATTTGAGTCACTACTTTCTTTTCTTAAAGATTTACCTTTGTGGCGATTCCCCGCATACCCTGTTAATTTCAAGATATAAAATTTAGAGACATAAAAGTTAAGGGATTTTTATGGACACATAGTCGCAATCCACAAATAAATAAGCAATTCATAATTAATTTCACATTGTTTTTTATAATATGCAATTTTAAAGTCATATGAGCCACAGTTATAAAAGATATTAATGGTAATACATTATTTTAAAAGAAAGTGACGCCTTATTATAGGTATGTCTTGGGTTTAAGATTTCTTTTCAGTTCCATTCTTGTCAGAGGTCTTCGGACATAAGAAGTATATTTACGGAATCCTTAGCTAAAAGCTGTTTTTGTGGCGCATAATTATACGTAATGTCTCAATTTAATGCCAGATGGCAACGGCAAAAACAATAAACTCGCTTGGACCGAAATACGATTTTTTTAAAATCATCTTCAAGTGACCTTAAAGAAGTAAGTTAAAATATTACAACTAAATGATAACCTTAAAAAAGAACCAATTGTGACACAACTGTATCTTACGGAGCTCTTTTATTATTAGTTATTAAAAACTCCTAATTTCCTCCGGCATCCCTTCGATTGATGTGTTTGAGTTATAATTGATCATTTTTCCTTGAAATGCATCAGAAACGACTAACTATGGGTGTTTCTATATGAATTGGTGATTACTTAGTTTAAAAAACATGCATATTTTTCAGTTAAATGCATAAAATTTGATATATTTAATTAAAATTATCAGCGTGTATTTTAAATTTGAAGTTCAATTTATGTAAAATAAGAATAAAAAATGTTCTTTTTCAGTCCGTCATCCAATTGATAGGAAACCAAAACTTCCATATCTTGTAACATTCCTCATTGCTGTTTTGTTTCCGTTTATTTTCCCGAGTCACGGCATGTCCTTAAAACCCTATCCCTCCAAATCCGCTTTATATTACTACTCTTCCATACCCAAGCTATTAACCAATGCCAGTCAAATCCTCAATACCGACTGTGCCCTCCCTTCCTCCCCCCGTAGACCCTTCAAATGTCCTTTTCCTTCAAAAAGACCTTTCCACAAAAATATGGGGAACCCTTTCCGGGACACCTGACGCCGCTTCGGATTCCGTAACGATGTCGCAGGGAGCCGAGTGCATCAGACAGCGATCAAGTTCCCGAGGCCC
>LYUA01000201.1:179892-199098 GCA_002093875.1 Calopteryx splendens | reverse complement strand
CTCACTCGGCATCCCCCACCCCTCGCGCGGTTTCGCTCTCGCTCTTAATTCCTGCATTATCCGTCAGTGGGTGGGGTGGGAGAATTCTTATCCCAACCCCTCCCGAAACGTACCGTATTTTCGTATCGCCCCTTTCAACCCCGCCGCAACTTTCCTACAAGAGCGGGGGAGGTGGGAATGAGTTTTGGTTAACTAACGACTAAGTCTTTCTTTCCCCTCCTTCATTCCTCGCCCTCTCTCCTGTTTTAATTTCGTGTCCTCACCCACCACCCTCCCTCGCTTCCCTCCTTCCCCGTCCCTCCTCCCTTCCTGCCCATGTTCTCTTATTTCGCTTCCCGCTATTCCTCCTTTCTATTTTCCTCCGACCCACGCCCCAAAATTTCACATCCGCGATGCCTCTATTCCCATTTCTCACTCCTTTCTGCGGTGCTTATTTTTCCCATAGCCACTCCTCTTCGCATGCAGAAGAAGAGACGTCCGTGTACTGTACAAATCCCAATTTGGTGGCCACAAAGATATCGTCGAAACTCGTTAAAGAAAATAATTGTTGTGTCCTCTGGGAATATCTGTTGGAGGCAAAGGAGGTAATAATGCTCCCTGTATTCTTTCAATGAAAATCACATTGTAGTTTTCCACTTTTTCTTGCTGATCCCACGTAACTTCTCAACTCTCAAGTTTTGATCCTCCGCCTGTTCTAGAAGTGTTAAGCTTTAATCTCCTAGATCCCATATCTTTTATTGCCTGAGGAAGCAAATGCAAATAACAGTTGCAACTGTGCGATCCTCCTTTCTTTACGCTTAAGTTTCTTGGCTTGCTTTATTGTGTCCTTCAAGACTTGAACGCATTTATTTATGTACCATCCGAATATTGTACACCTGTCTTTTCAAACACAATTAATGAGCACTTACATCAATAACAGAGACGGGCCACTTGAATGAGTTGGCAAAATGTGTGCCTCGCGTCTTGTTTCCATAATGAAGACGGATATCAAGATAACAAGAACGGTAATAAGAGCGGCAGAGTTTTTCCCACTCCCCGCCCTCCATACGAAATGAAGGGGGATCAAGTACTATAGGCCTAGAAGACCGCTTCTTGCAGTGTCATGCGGCAAATCACACTATCGCGTCCAAATTTGAGGGATTGTTTATATAATTATGTCATTCACTTTCTTAATTCTTCCATGTTGATAGCTAAATTTCTACGCGCAAATTTTCTGATGCTAAACAAAGACTTGAAATACTATTCACCTTTTCGTCTATAGGATTCAACATTCATCGAATGCCTTCTGTTCATTTTAGGAGATGCTATAGATATTTTATCATTAATCACCCTTCCACGTTCCTTTAAAATTGCAAGAAATTCTCTTGTAACCCGTTTTCACTCCTATAATCCGTCAACATTATTCTGCAGCTCTGAGCTAGTGTAAAAATCGAATTAAATCGACGAGAAATGTATGAAGCAAGTACTAAAGAGCCTTCTCTTGCACGACTCATTTTAAGTAAACGGGATATAGAATTTTAATGAGTTAGTTTGCCTGATTCAACCCCAAAACTATTTTTTCAACCTATCCCATCTTTATATTTAAAGTTAAGGACCATCATGCCATAGATAATATGTTTAAAATGATTTAATGGTATGATAAGAATGGGTTCTGATAATTTCTAGCGAGTTTCACGGAAGTCTTCAATTCTTCGAAAAATAAACCGTACTCGAAAATACCCAGATTGAAAAATCTCTCTCTTTATCGCCTTCTCGTCCACTCTCCGCACCCTTTCTCCATTCCTTCTCAAGTCCGGCAATCTTCACTTTCCAGTTATCCACATCCTTTTTCCCAGCACACCCGAGACGCCATCCCCCCCCCTTACCAACCCACCCATTCAGTCTCAAGGCGTCCTTTCACTCCCAGGGTCCCCACTTTTAATCTCCTATCGCACTCCCACCGCCCCCTCTCCCTCTATCTCACTGTATATCTTGTCTCGCTTCTCACGGGAATAGTTCCTTTTGCGTCCGAACCGCCGCTCATATCCACCAGCCCCACTGCTCCCCCCCCCCTTCCCTCTCCTCCCACCCACCCACCCTCCCTCCCTCATCCCTTTTCGGAGTTGGAGTAGTGTGGGAAAAGTTTGATGTGGATTGATATAGGACTCGGGGGATTTTTCGAACATCGATTACTGCATTCTCCCCTCCCTCCATCTCTCTTTATCAGCTTTCCCTTTCCCGTTCTTTCTCACTTTCTCTCCCCTTCTTTTACTTCCCTTTCCAAATCCATTCCTTACGCTTCTATTCTCACCTCTACCGAGATTAGGGAACCCCCCCCCTCCCAATCGCCACTCATATTTTTTAAAGGCCGGAGGGAAATTTTTTTATCGGAAAATTGCCGATATTCCTCCCCCATCCGTCGTCTTCTCTCCGATTTATTTTCTCTCAAATAAAAATATTAAATACGTTTCTTGTTTGGGGGGAATTGAATGCGCTCGCTGTGTATACTTTTAGTTCCTCTGTAAAATTTCCACCCCGAGGCTAATATCTTCTTTGAACGATCATTGTAGATATTTATGAGAGTTAGGAAGTTTTTCTTTTCTCATCTTCTGGCTTCAAAAGTCGTCAATTGCTCAGGGCTTGTTTGGGACTTTGAGAGTCGAAGGGCTTGTGTTTGAAGACCGTGACTGTGGACTTTGGTGAATGTGACGGCCTTACATTTACATGCGCAATGGTATCGATATTAATTATTTTTCCTTATATACATCTCAATTTTTGAGAAATGTTTCAATGTTTTCCTCGCTGTCAGAAATATTACTCATTTGAGGTGGGGCTACAAATAGTGATAAAGTAAATTAATCTTAATTAATTTCCGACTTTCTTTTCCCTACTTCATCTCTCCCGAAATTTTCGCTTAATTTAACTAGCCGACCCTCCATTTCACTCTGTTTAACCGTTAATTTAAGTTAAGCAGCTTGTTATGTGATCATTTTTTTGTTTTAATAAAAT
Organism: Calopteryx splendens; assembly: GCA_002093875.1. NCBI lineage: Eukaryota > Metazoa > Arthropoda > Insecta > Odonata > Calopterygidae > Calopteryx > Calopteryx splendens. The sequence continues at coordinate 196,110 of LYUA01000201.1, read as the reverse complement.
AATGTTTTCATTTAATTTTATAATTTAAATCGGTTGTTTTGCGATTCAATCCGTAAGGTTTTTAAAATCGTGTCCGTGTTTTAATTAATTACTCCAGGTAAATTTTTAACTAAATATAAACTTGTAATCGTCTCCGCTTTTATGAGTTTTAATAATGCCGTTAAAATAAATAATAACTATTTTACAACGTTCCAACTGACTGCAATTGAGTTTTTTTCATATTGACTCATTTTCATCGTGTATATTTATGGTGCTAGTTTGAAATGTGCTGAACAATTCCGATGCAATGCTTCGGATATTTTTATTCAATTATTAATCGTAGTTTTCACTCTCTTTAAGTGCTTTTTTGTCGATACATTTCTACATTTTACCATTTGTACGTTTTGACACTTCCAGATATATTCCAGTGGTTTTAGGGCACAAAGAGAATATTAACTTTTAATTAAAAGTTAACGGTTCAAAATTGGTCTCTGAATTTTAATGGGAACTAATGTGGTGAAAATGAATCGGAATAAATTATTGCGCTTTCTCTCGAGCCGGTCGCATTATTCTATATTTGACGCTGAAATACTCATACTCCTCATGATGACATGTTTAGCGAACCGTGACGTTAATTAAAATAATGACTCCAAAAATTTGAATGGCACATTCACTTAGATTAATGAAATGCTTCATTTTATATTCATCCATTTTGGGAATCCGAATATTTAAGAGATGGCGAATTCAATTAGTGGAGACTTACCACTAATTTCTGGTAAGAAGCAAATTATTATTGAATGAAAATGATGTGTTTCAACTAATGTGACTGCTAGTACCAACTAGTATGCATAACTTTTGTTGAAGACATCACCTAATTAAATGGAAATATGCCAATAAGATTATTTAAATGGACTTTTCTGGAAATTTTCGCAAACTATGATAGATATTGTGCTTATGTGTGTTTATCTGTTAGTTTCCACTGTCTTTAAACTTTTAAAGAAGCATAGTTTAACTCATTATTGATTTAAATCGTAAAATTAAATTAATTTTAATTTTCAAATGAGATTTTGTCACTATAGAACTCCGGTAAAAAGTGCATAACTACCCGTTGCGTTTGGAGTAAATAAATTGGAGAACTACCTAGCAACTATTTTCAGATATTGTATTTATTTTGGTTTCTTTCATCATAACGATTTCAATTTCTGTTCCTCCTCATCTACTAAAATATTGTGCTAAAATTGGTAGGTTTTCAAATTTTAGTGATGCTGCTATAAGTTACTCTACGCGTACAAGGCGCAGCATTTATTTCGAATTTCAATGAGTATTTTATCTAAAAGCTGAGCATAAATATTTTTAGAAAATTCGAATCAACGTAATAAGTGATGTTTACTGGATGAATCAAATGTTTACATGAAAATATTTTTTTAGACTTAGAAGAAACCCATATTCTTGGAGAAAGCAGACTTGCTAAAAATGTTACAATGTGTACTTTTGTCACCGATAGCATTAATAAAGTCGTACAGAACATTGGTTGACCAGACCACCCGGAACAGGCTCGCATTTGACAATGAGAGATTCAAATACATACTCGTTTTTCAATCATACTAGATATAGCACATTACATGGTCATATGCTATGTGTGTCATATATATTAGCACAGTATATTACCTATAGCATAGTATTCACAATGTTGAATCCATCGGCGCAGGTTTTCTATGGACCAGTGTGTTTACCGATTCCACACAGTATGTGTAGAAATCTCTTTTTTATTATTATTCCTGTTCGAGAACTTCGTTAAAAATAATGTCATCTAAATTTCCACAGTTAATGCCCAATTTCCTAGCATCTCCTGGCACTGGCTGCCATGGTGGACTTTTTAGTGTTTAGAAAATTTAGTTTCCACCACCATCACCATTCTTTGAAAAACCACACGAAAATGCATTAATTGTCTTTTTAGTACAAAATATTTTCAGTTAGGAGCACTCGACTGAATCCGAGGGAAATCTTATTAAAATATAACATCAAAACTATCAGAAGGAGGAACGCGAAAGAATCGAATATCCTTTCGTTAAGTTTCAACCAATCCTCTCTCTGAAAATGTCGGGCTGATACTTCGCTCCAATGATTGTCAAGGAGGTGATCTCCCCACTCTTGCGTGAATTGTCCTCCACTCCATTGTCTTTGCCACATCTTCCTCGCCAACTTGGCACCCGTACGTCTCCGAAGCGTCACCCAATATTTTTTTCTTCCCATTTCCGATTTCTCCTCTTCGGCAAACCCAGTGCTTGCGTTAGAGAATGCTTTACCCTACCCCTCCTCCACCCCTAAACCCTTTCCATTCCAATGAGATCCATCGGAAAGGCAGCCAGCTCTGCATGTCTACCCCCGGTAAACAACTGGGGAGTATTTTTTTTAATCGTTCCTTTGTGCACTGCGATCATATTATGCTGCAGACTTCATGGCGTCCGATTCCCTATCTAATCTGCTAAGTCGCTCCCACCGGTAATTTTCTCCAGTGATCATATGCTTATCTTCATAATGAAACAAATTTGGAACATCATTAACTTAATGACTGTTTTAATAGCAGCATTGTAATTGATCTTAGGCGAGTCGAATAATGTTACTATTAGTCAACTGACCTACAGCTGCCGATGTCATAGCTAATTGGAGTTAAAATCTTTGAGCCTAAGAATGATGAAATATAATTCATCGCTTACTTTATTAGTCGTTATATTTTTGCTTAGGTAGAGGGGAGAATGCTGAGTAATCGAGGTAGGGAGTTGAAAACATTAGGCATGTTGGACGGTAGCCACGTTGGTTGGACGGTACGAAGGCGAGAAGGCGTAGAAGGTGAGAGGGGTTGAAGAAAGGTTTGTTGGAGTAAAGGTGGATATTAATATTAATGGTGATGGCTATGATTTTTAAGTCGTGTTATTCGCAGAGTGGTGGCGTTCTTCAAAAACCTACCCTAACCGGTATGCTGCCATTTATAATAAATATGCGTTGAAACAGCTTAAGACTCCTATTCACAAGGCAACAAATGTAATTATAACTGCTAGAACTTACTTATTTTTCATTTATATCTACCATTGTAGAATAATTAGGGCACAATCAAAATCAAAATGTTAAAGAACGCACCATTTTTTCTCTAACCTTTTTCATGATAGTTCTGCCAATGCTTAAAATTTTGATTTTTTTTCATAACTCTTATTTCAGTTTATTTTTATAATTTATTTATTCCAATATTAACATTTTACTTTTTAATGTCTTCTTTTATGAACGGTAGGCGGTAGAATCAATGCCTATTTGAAGTATTTAAGGTACGTTTTGAAAAAAAATGATGTATCTTTTTATCACAAGGTGACTCTTCATACGGCATTTGGCATCATTCAAAAGCATCCTGAACAACAGGTTTACTTTATTTTTAAAAATTCAAATTAACCGTGCGCGTGTATATTCCAGACATTTCCCCTAAAATTATTTTGGAAATGGAATTTCAGTTTTACGTGTGCTGTATTATTCTCCGGAATTTCAGAGGAATTTACTTTTTACAAGTATTTTATCTCGGAAAAAGACCGTACGTGCCAAAAATCTCGAAAAAAATGTATTCTCTAATTGAGAAACTGCGAGCTTCATATTCCTGCCGAAGCAGTTGGAATTTTAGGGAACGCGTCCTCCAACTGACCCGAAGGTTGTGGATTATAATTTTTTTTGTGCATGGTGCGTGGTGGTTTTTTTCATTAGTTAAGTTTACGGTGGATAATGACCTAATTACTCTGCAATTGGATCATATAGCTTCCGAAATAATCAATTGACATCACTGTAAAATAATGCATTCATTTAATCCAGAAGAATACTTCATCTGTTCTTCATTGTCGAAAAGTAACTCACTACTCCGTCCCACGTTCCTCCTTATGTACTTACACGTTACTCCCTATGTACTTGTCCCTTAGCCTCTCTCATTAGGAATTCCCTTCCAGAAAAATCCATTTTGTCCTAGGGCTTGCCTAATTCGTTTCCCTTTTTACCATTTGTCTGACCTATTTCCCTTTCAGTCTTGTGTGGATATCCTCTTCCCCAGCACCATGTTTTGAATGATTCTATTTCTTACTGGTCTCCCCCTCCAATAGACCTTGTCCCTTAACCACATTGCCACACTCCTCAGAGAATGTTTTTACGTTCTGATTTTTAACCTGCTAAGTCCAGTCTTCTTTAACCACTGTAGTTTAAGTTCATCATAAACAGCTCCTTAGCTTAAACTACTCTTCACTTGATTCACATTTGAATATTATACGATTCCATTTAATACTACTTCGAGATGGGTTCGAGAAGTTTCCCTGTCCTTATTTTTCTTCTCGTAGCGTAGTATCTGAATTAAGATTTTCTTCCGAACACAAGAATTTCAGTTTTTTTGTATTGTTTTTCGTATTTTATCCTTGAAGTGCCTAGTCCGTTGCGTTTCAGGATGCTTGCCGATCTTCGCGAGTGTCTGCTGAAACTGCCTTATAATCTGTGAAAAAAGCCATGTTAATATCTTTGACATTCACTTTAATTCTTATTAGATTCATTTTATGTGCTTTTTTTATTATATAGTAATGCAGCCCTGTCTAACTCCTTTATTTATTTGAGCTCGCACTTTCATTCCGATCTCAATTTTCACTGTGGTAACATAGTTTTTGAAGAGGTAATAATCCATTGGTGTTTGCAGAAGTTTAAGCCTCTTCCTCCTCTGTGAATCAGAGAAAAGTATGTTGGTGACATTCGCATGGCTTTCGTCTTCTATTCGACGCTTCATTGGCCTTCTTCATATCTACGATCGACACAAAATGACTTGTTGACCTGGTAGGTATTCTTTCTACTTAATGGTAGTAATCTTCGGCATTGTTTGCTCCTCCTTTCCCCGCTGGCTCTTACTTTATCCTAAATGATTTTCCAAATTTTTTCCGTCTTTTATCCGCCTTGTTATTTTGAACCCAGGTGACATTAGATTCAATGTTCGATTCTCCATGCATCCCTATTGCCTCATTTTCTTCGGTATCATAATCATGGTTATATTTTGTGTTTGGCGAAGGCGTATCTTCGATTATCAATATTAGTCAACACTTCATATGCATTGCTTCCTCACACTTGTAACACAGTCCTGTTGTATTCCTACTTTTCGAACAATCTCCTTGAGCATTCCGAGCAGATATTTTGTTTATTTTCGATCACCTATTTGATTTTCTCGAGAGGATCAAAATATTTATATCCGAATTTGAAATCGTGTGCAAATGGAGCCTTGTTTTTCCTCAGGTGTTTCACTGTTCTATCGAATTCACCTCCTAGTATGGAAAATTTACCCCGGTCGTCTTCGTCGGCCGGCCAGCTCCTCGATGTAGTTCTTTCATATGACTTCACCATAAAGCAACATATTTACATAGTTGATGTTATTGCATTAAATTTTTCTTTCTTCGTGATACCTCTTCTCTGCTTATTTTGTTAGTTTGTATTGCCCTTCTTTCATCTCTTTCGTATGCCTTGACAGACATTTTTCAGTTTAGTTTCAGTTTTTAAAGTGACGGACATTATTCGCAGTCAAACCGATAACACTGAAGAAGGTGTACAATCCTCACAAGTAATGAATGCCCTTTCATCAGTAACGTCGTCATTTAAAAATTCGTAAATGGCCCATCCCGAACCCTACACGTTCAACCTAGGGTGCAAATTCTATAACAGGCCTTAGAGACGGCATATGACCCATAAATATTGTTGTATTTTTGGGTCATATGTCGTGCGGAGGTGTATTTATTGATTTCTTTGCTGCAATATCTGTCCATTCTTAGTCACTTCCTTAGCCTTCTTTAAGTTTAACATGAATGTTCGACAATGCATGTAGAGGCCTTACGTTCTTATATTTTCTTCTTTCGGATAAACTTCGATCCCTCATTCCTTCCCTACCCTCCCATTTCGTCATTATCCGAGATCGAGTATTGTCAGCTGTATTTCTTACGAATTTCATTCCAGTTACCTCTGTCATGCCTTTTTCCATTCATTCTATCTTCCTTATTATTAGTTCCTTTCTTTTCCTGCCTTCAGTTGTCACCCTTGGCCATAGCAAAACTTTATATAATATTTTTCCTCCATTATTTTCTTATTCCACCTTAATTCATATTATGGTCCCTAAATTTTCTTATATTGCCGACGTCTTCATGTCCGCCATTATAAAGCAGTATAAAAATTGGTGTGATGCAGCTGTACAAACCATCCTCTCCTCAGCGTCTTCTCATTTCCCCATTATTTTCAAGTCCATCATCATTTGCTTCTTACATTTCATTCATCTCGTATTAATTCCCTTCTCTCATTTCCTTCATGAAGATTTTGTGCCTCATAATTTTACCCATGCCTTTGTGCCGTCTCCTTAGTATTTATTTCAATAGAATTCCTTCCTTCCCACAATTTAACACGACTTCTTTGTCGGTGGTCCGCGGCATCCATTTAATTGATATCATTATTATGTTGAACTATTTCTTCTAGTTTTCCTTTGCTGCTGATGGAACAGCCCATGCTTCATCATGTTTCTCCCAGTTGATGAAGCATTTTGTCATTTTTAATGTTATTACTCTTATATCATCTAGCTGTCCTACTATTTATACAACTTATTTCCTTGATATCTTCTAGTTTTTATTCTAATGCCTTTGTAATTCATTCCTCCTTTCTTCCTTCTTTCTTCCTCGGGCGAATTCCACGTAGAGCCATATTTTGACCTGAATACTGGTGCACGACCTAAGTCCCGCGTGCCGGATCCGGCCGGTAGATGCTTTTATTATTAATCGACCCACGAAGATCTCACGCCTATTTATTGTGGCTAGATCCTTTATTAATAAAACTATGGTCCGCGGCACAGTCATTTTTCACAGTCAAGCCGATAAAGCTGAAGACGTTGTACACTCCTCACAAGTAATGATTGCTATTTCATCAGTTATGTGGTCATCTAGAGACGACGTGACCCACCGGTTGGTCACGCTTCCCAATAACAATACCGGTTGTGACCCACGCTGAGTTGAACGTGTGAACCTTAATCCAATTGCATCATCAATTGATATAATTTCAAGGATTGATTTTTGTCATCCCTCCTCTTGATTCTTCCATTAGCTCATCTCCTCCAGCGTTCGTTCATATTATATTTTTGGATTCATGAACTCCATTGCCTCTTATATGTATCAGACTTGGAGTCTTCACGTTCTCCTTGCCGTCCGTTATTTCCTTCATTAGGGTAGTTCGCCTCAAAACATGCCCAATGTGTTCATTGGTTTTACTTTTTCAATGTTCTTCATTATCGTAATTAGCTTTCATATTTTTTCACGGAGACAAAAATTTAAAATTTAATACCTTTTAGAAAAAATGCACGTGCATATGATCCATAATATCTTCAACATTTGGTTCTAATTGATAATTTATGATTCAATTGTTTGCTCTTGGTAAAGGGTAGGTTAAAAACAGCGTCAAGCTTCATTCATTTTTGCATATTATCTTATTTCTTCCCTATTTAAATTGGGTGGGTTGTTTTAAAGACTAAATTCGATATAATTACTGAGCATCATTATTGGGATGACTGGCACTGGTACTGTAGCGTCCAGCACGATCATTATTCCCACTTGCTGATAGGCCTAGCTGGACTAACGGGGGGTTAAAGTTAAATATTTTCGCCACTAATCTAAAATCTCTTTAAAAACGTTCACTTGTGTCGCCAGTAAGAGATAAGTAATTACAAATACATAACGAGTTATACTGGATTCACATTTTCTCTCATTGTCTCTCCAATGTTCAAAGTGACGTTTCTCTGGACGCACTCTTACCTTGGTTCAAAAGAGTCGATATTTTGGGCGCCACTTAGCTTTCTCTTCTGACCCTTCTCTTCCGAGAACCCCTGGAAATTAGCATGAACCGCGTCTTCCCCATTCATTCCCCTGCGCGTGAACTTTCGCTACATGCTCACTTTTTCCCTCACCACTCCCCGAGCCACGTGTAATTTCCAAGGGGAATTCGTGAACAAGGGTACAAAACGTTCTTCAGAGGCGGAGTCTTTCTTCAAGCTCCTTTTTCCTGACACTCCCTCCTTCGGATATTTCTCGGCGGGATGCCCGGAAATACACAGCCCCCGACTCCACGGAATCCCACTTTCCGCCCCCTATATCTATCATGATCCCCCATGTTCCTATGTGACCCTCAATTAAATCACGGCTCCCGAACGAATTGAGAGAGAGGCATCTCAACCTTTGTAAGTACGATTCCTTTGCACCCCTTTCCCTTTGAGTCTTTGCCAACCTCCTCTCTTATCAAGTGCCCGCCTACGCTCTCCCCTTCCCCGCCCCCCCGCTCCATTTTCAACACATCACAAAAGTTGGCAGGTGAGACAACGCTCAGCATCACTCATCTCTAATGTGTTTTCCATTTCCCTCCCTTGAGGTCTCATCCACCCTTTTCCTGCTCTTCCCCCCTCTCCCACCGACGCCGTCGTGATCTCCGTTCTCATCTCTCTTTTGTTATTCGGTCGCCAGGTGATAAGCGTTCAGGCTCCAGGGTGAGGGAGGGAGTTGGGTGGATCAGAGATGGGAGAGGGGCGGGTGGGGAGAAAGGAAGGGGTTTGAGAAAATGGAGTCTTTCGTTCATTCTCTCACTAATGAAGCACCCGTGCGAGCCAGCAAGGGATGCTTTTCTCGTGTATTTTTCCCCTCCCCTTTTCTCCCTGAACTCCGCCACCCCTCCCCCATCACTCCTCTCCCCAGATCCACGCCCAGTCTCTCTTTTTATCCCTTTTATTCTCGTTTCCTCTAGTCTCATACCTGTCTCCCCCTCGGCCTCCTCCTTCCCTCGAGAGGAACGAATGCTTTGGATGGAATGATTCCTCCTTTGAGGAAGGGAAGGGTTTCATCGCAGGGGCGGCTGTGGAAAGGCTTTGCCCGCTCAAAGCCTCTGTCTCTCCATTCGGGTCGGGACTGGTTGGGAGTGGGGAAGCGATGCATCATGCGCGCGAGATCTCTCAGGGAAACAATGTTTCGGAATGGCATGTTTGCGCGGTGCCCGTGGGCTGGGTGGCCACCCGAACTGGTCCCACTTGTTGGAGAAACTTTATTAAATATAAATCTTTCCCGCCATGATTCTTTTTCATGCATGTTTTCATGCAGCATCACATCGCCCTCGCTTTGTCTTTTGCTATCATGGCATTTTTTAGGAACAGGCTTTCTGTTATGATTTGCATGCCAACTTTAATTTTAGTATCATGTAGCGTAAATTCGCAGATATTGAATAGGAAACTCGTGAGCCACAAACAACGAGTAACTTAAGATATTCTTAGGTATGTAGCTAGGACGACAGTCCCTTTGGACAGGAAATAAGCAAGAGAGAGTAAGAGTTTTGGAACCCTTTTCAATGAGAAAAATCTTAGAGACACACTTAATCTGTGTATTAGACCACTCGGATAATGTTAATTAAAGAAAGCTGAGGATAGAAATAACTAGAGGGAAAATAGAAAGAGTGATGGCATTGATATATTAAAATACTCATTTTTGCCTTGCATAATTCGCGACCTCATGGTTCTCACTGTATATGAAGAATATGCGGAGCAGCTAGCAGAATATTAGGATTTATTACAAAATTACTGGGAAAACGTGACTAGATGGTAAAATAGCGATGTTATCTTTCTCTTGTTAGGCCTCACTTAGAATAAGCTACTAGAATACGAGGGTTTGATTTCCGAATTTGAACGCGCAGAAAATAGCAACTAGATATGTAGAATTATGTTAGATCAAATCGGTAGCTTTACTGAATTTTTAGGAGAAATTGTTTGGGAATCACTCATCGACTGAAGGCTAAATTATAACTAAAGATCTGTTGCATTAATTAGAATCTGCTCTTATAAGAGAAACACAGACACTTTGCAATTTTCCACCATGATTTCTGATAATGTAAAAAGTGTATTTCCAATCCCGTAGAACTACGGTTATTTGAGATCACGAAAATAAGATGCAAGAGATAATCAGTAGAACGGGTAGGCTAAAAATGTCATTCTTCCCGCGAACGACATGCGATCAGAATAATTGTTAGGGATAGGGCTCAGTAAACAAGATTTTTATAGTAAGTAAGTAGCCTAGCTAATATCCTCCATTTTATCTAGTTTAATTTGCAAGCCCTACGAGCAGTTCTCATTGCTTGCTTATAAAAGTATTTATACTTTTATATTGTAGTTCAAGTAAATCTTTTTGTAGAATATACTTCCATCTCTGGAATTTTAAGCCTCTAGGGATATCACAAACCTTCAATTACCGTAGAATTCTGGCTGTGCATGCCTGGCGTATGAAAATGAACGGTATGAATCACCCCCTGACTCACATTCTAGTGTTGGTTCGGCTTGTACGATAGAATGTCGATGTAGCTGAAAAATTGAACGAGTAGTTGAACAACTCCTGAAATAGTCGCGGTGGCAAATGTTGCTGCACGAAAATGAACCTTTTCCCTTACATCTTTTACGTCAGTTGCTCAAAATACTTCTATTCGTGATTATCTAATATTTAAGTATACTTGCTGGTGTTGAATGATATAAATGCAATAATTCCTCATATTTTTCGTCGTGAACGCCTATTGCTTACATTTTTGGCGATTAATACTAGAACTTATTGGTACTTGCTCCTGATAGTTTTTGAATGAGTACTACATCAAAGTGGAATAAAATAGTATTACAATAACTTTATTAACAATTCTTATCATTTTATGACCACCTTTATATTTTAATTTACGGGATATTTACGCAGTAACGTTGTGAAATATCTTTTTTCTGATTTTGCGGATAAAATTATTCTTCACATTTGAGGTGATTCTCGCGTCCATAATTGCATTTGCTGAATCATCACTTAGTGACTTCGGTTATCCATTTCAAAATTTCACGTGTGACCATTTTGTTCCATGCGAATTTGAAATTCAATTATGGTTTAGATTATGGGAATGCTATTTTCGACCGTATTTATTGTTTAATTATTATTATCATTTTCACCATAATGAAACATAACCTCCCCTATGAATATGCTTTTTGAATAATTATTTTGCATTTTCTTGCCTCCATTGGATGGCTCTTTGTACCCGTTAAATTTAATAGATAAATACTTATGCTAGAAATGTATATTCAGATTAATTAAATTTTTAATAATGAATTTCCAGTCATAACTGATATCAATTGTACAATGATCAGTTCATTTTGATAAAGTCCAATACTCGAATGCTACCTCGAAACCGGTTCCCAGCCTAACATCCAGCGATCGGGTTACGTATGTACGAGAGAGATACTTGATTGAGAAAAAAGGTTTAATTTCATAGTAACGATTGCATAATGCATTGGTCGTTAGGCCATAACTTTTTGATGATAGTTACAGGCGCGGTTGAATACTTAGTCGAAGTAATTATTTGAACCGAGTGGTTTTTGTGGCTATTTCCACCGTTTATAATGCGTCACTGAAAACGAAGTCATCTACCAAAATTGAACCCATATCCTCAATTCGGAAACTTACATTTATATCTCCCTCATCGATCCCATTCCTAACAGTTTTTAGCGGTTGAGTTTTTGGTAGTCGGGGGGCACTAAGATTTAATTTAAAGTGAACTTTCTTATTCGTCATTACGTTATCACTCCGGAGATTTATTTTAGCAGCTCTTCAAGCTATCCGGTTACCTACCAATCGCTTCAGTCCTTCACAGTTCCCCGTCATAACGTCCTTCATTGCTTGCATTACTTAATTTATCCTTGGTCTTCCTCTGGAATATTTCCTTCATCCATGATATCCACTAAACCATCTTCCTTAGAATAAGGACGATTAATTTCCTTTTTCTTCATGTGAGTGGCTTCCACGTGCTTTTTCCTTTGCTCACTCTCCGAACTACTTCTTCATTTGTGACTCTATATCCGTTGTATTTACATCTTTCTTGAATTTTTTATCTTTAATCTTTCTTTTTAATCTTTAATTTTATCTTTCATTTTTTTTTAATTTAATATGTTTCATAACTTATTTTTAAATGCATTTAGTTTAGATTTCACTTGCTGAATAAATAATGGAAGATGATAGGTTCTTTCAGAGGCGTTTTCTTTATTCTATTAAGAGTAGGACCGGATAGGTTATGTACCCGGTGCATTGACTTTCCATAGACAGCGAGAACCCGGTTAAAGTTTACCAAGATCGCACCACTTAATGTCGTCATTCCAGTTTATAATCCGATTTTTTGTTAATGGTTCTGTTACAGCGCATTTTCCGTTGTCCGCACGTTACGTTGAACTATTGTCTCACTCTCGTCAGAAATAGCCCATTCCGACGGCTGCTTTATCGTCACCTTTTCTAAATGATACCCCAACTATCCACTCATCCCCAAATTATGCCAATGACCTCATTAATTATTAGTTCCCGACCACAGGGTGGTCTATTGGATTCCAAAAAATTGGACTGGGAATAAAAAAATACAAAATAAATGTGGTACTACTTGATTTTCCCTATTTTGATCTAAAACTTAGCTATGTTGCTTCATTTGAAGAACGTGTGCCATATCATCTCGTTGTACACTTGTTTCTTTTGAGATAGACAGGTACTATTTCATCCCTTTCCTTATACAGGCTTGTAATCCTTGTCAGGCTTTTTTTTCCTTTTTTACATCACCGTAACCGAAATATAATTTCGGAGTGCATAACGCTCTCTCTCCGTTGCCAACTGTCCGTGAAGAATTTATTTCTCGAGTCCAAAAGCTTTTTAAATTATACGTATACATTTTTGGAATTTTCGATTATTTTTGGGGCATAAATAAAACTACGATTTTCATTAAATTGCCAAAAGTACTTCACCTAGTCAACTATTCTTGTGAGAGTAATATTTCGAGGGATTAATATAGCGTGATCATCCCCTTGACTATGCCACTGCTGCTTTATTACCGTAATCATATGTTCCGAAATCTGAAGCATAATAATTATTTCTTATTATATTCGCACTTCACTTTTTATCTCCTTATTACCACCTCCTCCTCGAATTGTTAATTAAAAGTCAACAGAAATTATGAATATCCCTACCTTAGATTGGTATTTTAGCCTTTCCTATAGATTTTCACAATACTAATTTTGTATCTCATTTCTATTTGTCGTTTTGGTAACATTGTGTTATGGAATGACGGCTGTGTCTTCCGCTTGTTAAATGTCAATTTCGCGGTTTCCAACTTTCAGCGTACACAATGGTTACCGCTTACTCCTCAGGAGGTTTAGCGGTGACACAAAATCGAAAGTACCGCAAAGACCTCCCTGTTCATGGAATATCGCCTCCCCCATCTTCCTGGTCACCGGTGCATGCCCGAAACCATTTGTCTCCCGTCGTAAAAGAACATTATTATTCCAAGTCGTGGGAGCGAACTTATTCGACGCCTGTCCTCACGCTCACACTCCGGCTCCACCCCACGCAGCCGGAACCGGTTTTCAGTTACTCTAGACCCCGAATCGAATCTTAAATGCCGTTCCCTATCATCGCGCATCTACCTGCCGCCTCCTCCCCCCTCCCCCCGCTCCCCTCGGGGTTGATAAAGAGGAGGAATATATTTGCTTCGCCGCGGACTTCGAAGGAAGGTCCCAAAATGGTAGGGAGGCAGGAGGAAAGGAGGTTTGCAAGGGAGGGTGGAAACGTGTATTACGACCGGGATGGGAAAAGAGACGTTTGGGGTCGGGAGAGATGTTTCGGGAGTGGGATAATATTGGAACGAAGATTGGAGTTGTATAACAATATGGGCGGGGGAAGGGGGGTCGGAGGGCGGGAGGGGGGAGGAATAGCCCTAGGGGGAGCGGGAAGCCCAGGGGTGGCGGAGAGGGGAATTGCGGGGATGGTGTGGGAGTTGGAATAGTAAGGGGAGCCGGAGGATTGTTTTTCTTCCTTTCCTTCAAAATGTTTCTGTAGATCTGACATCTCCACAAAAACGCATTCCTTCGCCACAGATTTGGAAATGGTATCCTCCCCACCCCCAAAGGGGATGTTCAGCGATTCCCCCACCAGCCCCGTCCTCCTTGATTCCCCCCACCCTCTACGTTTGGGGGTGGAATTTCAATAATTTCCCGTTTTCCCATATTATCCTTCCCGTGGAGAAGGATTGCATTTCTGGAATAAAATTCTTCCGCAAATAGTTTCACGGGAGAGTGGGTACGTTTGAGAGTAGGGGAGACTGGTAAGGTCGTTTGACTTCTTCTCTGCATTTTTATTCTCACAGAGCATCGGGTTCTGCCAGTGTAATTGCTTTATTTTCTTAGTGTATTACACGCATCTTTAACCTTTGTCTATCGCTGGGCTTGTCATTTTTGTCTTCCAAAGAAGAAACTTACGTGACACTGCTATGTGGCTTTATGGTTCAAATCTTGTCAGCATATCTTAAACAATTGAATGGTGGTTGATTTATTGCCATTTTAAGAATATCACGAAACCGAATATATTTTCAATAGTTTTTTTACCCATATTGACACAGTGCCTAAATGCCATTTACACCGGAGTGGTTTAAACATTATAAAAAAATATTTTAGGATATTTCTTCGTGAAATTTCCTAAAACCTCCTTAATATAATAAAACAAAAGTTTTGAAATATAACTCTCTGTGAACTCTCCTGCAAAAGATTTGCTAAATATGCTGAGAATGCCTTTGATCAGCTCTAATTATTTCTCTTTTGAATCAAACTCGGTCGCTCGGGTTCTTAGAATTTGCACCTTGAGTAGTTCACTTGTTATGTTCATGAAACAATTACGTAGATATAAATAAATTTGCAATGTAAGTATGATGTGCCTAAAAGGGTACGAATAACCATTTTCACTTAAGTTAAAGTGCTCCTTTCTTTGTACTAGTCACAGTGAATATTTGGAAAACTTTATTTTGCCTCATGACATAAAATAACAGACTTCTGTTTTGACCGACTCATATATTTACCGATACTGTAGATGACGGTATTTGTGTAATATATACGAAGATGACAAAAAACATTAAATTTCTTAAAATCGAATCGAGGATAATCGAACATTGGATATACCAACTTTCAAATTTGGTACAGATTTGTTGTTTTCTGCACAATTTTTTGATTTTGCTCTTTGGCGACTAATTTGTTTCCGCTAGAAATAAATATTTCCCTCTCATTTGCTCATTTATTCATTTCAGAGAGAACTAATATACGGAATATATTAACAGTTGGTGGTATCGCCCGTCTTTTGGTGGAAACGATTTATCATAGAAGATTTAAAAAATCTTTGTTTTTCGACTATAAATTCATCTTCAAATGAACCCTGAAGATGAATTTATAGTCAAAACCTTGGTAGTGCACAAAAATAATTTGTAGGAAAACAAAGTTTTAAAAAAATTTATAGAATGCATTTATTTCACGGAGTTGATTAGGTGGCAGCAGTATGTATCTGTGATTTTACACAATAATCATTTTACTTACTGTATTATAATATAAATACTCATTTACTAATTAGTGTTTGAGTTCCTTGTAAGCCAACTTCAGATTTCATTATTTTAATACATTACTTCCAATTTGACCAATAATCTTTCAATAGTTTTCCTACTTTCGGTATTATAATCTCATATGATTTATATAATTCAAGGAATTCATTTTCTGAAAAGCCTTCATTAAGTTTTAACCCTGTATTTTTCAATAAAATTGGGCTATAATGTTATTGTAGCGTTGGATCATTGAAGAAGGCTTATCCGCTCTAGCTACAGACCCATATATTCTTCTCGGACCTGATTTGCACGGATCTCAAAAGCACAGGAATGCCATGAAGAGGATGTAACTATTCCGTTCTTCTAGGTCATCGATGACCTCTTCATTTTCATAAAGAAAATATTCACAGCTATTGGTAGTGTTTCCGATTTACATATCATCTTTTCAAAAAAATCAAATGGTTAGTTATAACGTCAAAGTTAGAATCAAAACCCATCGCACAGATAAATTTGAGAAGGAGGTTTGGATTTCTGGATTTCCATCAGGAGTTGTGAACTTTCTGAGCCTGCCGAGGATCGGTGGACCTCCCCCTCTCCCCCCCCCCTTTTCCCTTTCATTTTTCCCTCTCTCAAGGGAAACGGAAATTGAAACATATTCATGCTTTCATCTCTCTCCCGGGTCAACACTCTGCTGCGTCGAAAAATTAGAAGACTTTTCTCCAAGAGAAATAAAGTGCTCCGGCTCCCGGCTACAAAAATCAAAAATGTTCCCCC